>MU868758.1:27657-44185 GCA_036418205.1 Ostertagia ostertagi | reverse complement strand
TAAGAAACTGCGCGTCAAAAGTCTGGAAACTTCTCGATTCCGGAGCGAATTAGGCAAAATAGCCCCGAATCCACATGATAAATTAGTTATTCGATGAGTAGCTGTGAATTTCTATGTCAGCGTCGTTTTTATTGACATGGAGTTGATTATAAAATAATTTTAGGACTTTTAAGTCGAACCCTGCACACTGTGAACTAAATCACATTGTTTGGTGGGATTCTTAACTGGAATGTGGGTTGAGCGACATGCCAGTTCTTCCGTGGGATGTAGAACTCAATTAGACTTCAGATCTTGACTTGGTCGCTTCATAACAGCTTCTTTTTCTGGGTTTAGGAAGGCGGCAGTGAGGAGGTAGGCCTGCATTGGGTCATTTCCGCGATAGAAAACCCATCTTTTCCGGCTAGTTCTGACTATCGAAGGGAAGCATTGTATTCTACAGACTATACTTGTACTTAGCCCAACCCACATTTCGCTGGATACCTAGAACTGGGGAATCGCCGAATGGTCGGACACATCTTCATCCATGACAATACTTCCACTATTTCTGACTGTTGGAATCTTATACTAAATGAGGTTTCCATTTGACTGAACACTTCACAGGGTCCACAACATCATTTCCACTTAAACAACGCCAGAAACATTCGATAATATTGCTTCCGTAGAGACTGAACTACTAAGAAACAATTTCAATTTCGTATTCCGGATTGTAGGGTTTAAAAAAGGACCTCCCATGGAAAAACTGCTTCCTTTGCATATGAATTCATTTTGAAATTACACATTACTCAATGGTTGAACTAAAATTAACAGAAACAAGTAAACATTGAAGAGTAGGAATCATAATGATAAGGGAAACAAAAAGTTTCCAAACTTTTGACGCGCCATTACTTGAAAAAATCTTATTTCTCAAATATGATTATAGTTTTTGGAAATTATTCTTCCCGTCGTATTCTGGACTTGATTTTGTATGTAATATCTAAATTTGGACAATTTCGTTATGTGTCGGCCGCGCTAGATCAAAAATAAAAAAGTTTCCAAACTTTTGACCGCTACTGTACATCAAGCCAGAGTGGACGATAGTCGGACATCATCTTTACGTCCTAATTTTCGAATATATATTATATATATGTGCAAAAACGATGAACAGGTTGCAGTTCAGATGGAAAGAGAAATCAACACCGTAACTGGAAAAGACCACTGCTCTAACGACTGCATAGAAATGGTTTTTCCGGAATTCAGAAATAACAACTCGTTCTGGATGCGCATCTGAGTTCAATGTCGACCTAAACTGTCTGCGCTTTTCCATCTACTCAATAGTTTCACAAATCTCGAGTGGGCTCAGGAGGCTTAGGAGGGTGAGCTCAGCTTTTCTTCGCTAGGCCCATGAAGGAATCGTCTACGTAAGCACCCTACTTTCTTCCTCATCAGACATTTCTACCTTGGCCACCTTGCTAATAATAAAAGGAGGAAAAATAAGCACTGATTTCGACAATATAAATGCAAGCAACCAGGGAGACTCGAAGGAATTTGAATTTCCGCCGTAGAACAGTAAAGTCTATTGGCGTTGGGGAGCCAGCCGAGTTTTCCTGTTGCCCTTCCCTGAAACTTACACGTGGCTCCACATATGCCATGCACTTTGCCACAATAGCATTTCCGGTCCCACCAGCCATGGCAGATACCGTCCAGCAGATGATAAGGAACAGCTTTTCAGTGGACGATTCCTTCAAGGCACATAGCGCTTTTCAGCACGACAACACCCCACCGCATCCCGTGGACCTAAATGGTTTAAGGAGCTGCATAAGAAGGGCCCTTCCAATTTACCTATTCCCATGACGGAACACCCTCACCCCTATCTCTTTTTCTGATACGTCTCAAAGTGTTTTCTTCGCAAACAATGATGAGTTGCGTAAGTGGTTTAGTTGATGTACCCCCTATAGTGCGGCTTTTCACATAAGAGCCACCGATGTAGGCATATTTGCGGGAAGAAATGCTTTAATGCGCGTCATTGTCAAAATAAGTAAACATTGGATAACAATATGCACACGCTTTTTAAAAACGGTCTTTTGCATGATATAGAGGCACATGCGGGAACCACAGAACCATGGTTAATTTTTCCTGAACGGCCCTCTGAATACCAGAAAAGGGGGTCCCTAGTCACACCTTTTTCACCAGTTTTTCAATCAAAGTCTATTTGTAAGGGTTACTGACGTCCTAATCATGAATATGGTACTAATTATTCATGCTAACTCCATTTTGCGCGAATTTGGAAACGTCAACTCGAAATGCAAAAATTTGTCACCACGAGGAATCGAACTAGGGACCCCTTTTCTGGTATTCAGAGAGCCGTTCAGGAAAAATGAACCATGGCTTCTGTGGTCCCCATATGTGCCCCAATGTCATGCAAGAAACCATTTTGAAAAAGCTTGGCACACCCTGAACGACCTCCTTGTTAGGAAATGACCCTGCAGATCGTCCTAGCGGAGGCGAGAAAATCGTGACATAAGCTTCCATCGGAACCTTTACGAACGGTTGTTGAATTTAGAGCTGTATAAGAACATGAGATCTGAAGGAACTGAATGGTGCACACAGACGATGTGATGATGGGATGTGTATGTGCGTATGTATGTGTGTAGGAAAAAGCAAAGGACACTCGCGACCCTCAACGAGAGAGGTCACCAGACGTCTCGGTTTGCACACCGTAAAAAACTCCTGCGCGATCTCGCTCATCGGCAACACTCACAATTCGATTGGGGATTTCTCTGGAAGTACGTAGTGGGAAAAATTAAAACGGAGGCAATACAAGAATTAGGTTCTTTATAGCCATGATTACATGGAAAACATAGACATCGATTGGTTTCTACAGCAGCTGCGATGAAATTTAGTGCATGTCATTTGACTATGCGTGTTGTGATCCAACAAAAACCTTAAAATGTTCAATGAATGCGCTTGAGGGATCAGATATCAACAAAAAACCTCTCAGAACACTGATTGTTGCTGAGAAGGCGGACGAATGCTTGAAGAAAATCAGTTGATCACACAACTGTCATTACACTGTTTACAAGTAAGAGCTCTTCAGATTACCTCGCAGTCAATTCGACCATCGGCGCTCTCACTGCTGGTGCTGTCTTCCAACCAGTAAGCCCTCTCCTACTCACTTCTCTATATCCTTGTAACAAATCGACAGCGTGGTTTTCATGGTGGTTCAAATGCGCAAAAACATTTTCAAACGTCAAAATTGTGACCCAAAAAACCTTTTTTTTTCAAATTTTGTGAAGCTTTTAGATGGTTTTAAAAGAGAACTCAATGCGGAGTGTGTCGCTCAGTATCCAGCTTGGTTTTCGCTCTGAGAAATTGCTCACTACTTATGGCAACCATATTCGATTAATATAATACAATTATTAATTCAGTCAACTGCTAAAAGTAGTTGACTAAACCAAAAGATAGTCTTAGTCGCATAGTGAGAACACTGATCTTAACCATCGTCACAGTATTGAAAATCTATGAGGTTCGTCTTTGAATGAGGCATATGCTGTTCTTCTTCAAGCGAGGAGGACGAAAATCCATTTAAATATTCTCTTTCTTATCCACCGCAATCTCTCCAAGAAAAGGCCCTCGTAATATACGTATTGGGAAAAGGTACATATGCAAGAAAAGTATACGTTGAAGACTAATAAATTTTGAAGGATTTCTTATTCCTCTACTCTGTGAGAAGGATAGCATACGACCCTGGGGCAGGTCCCAATGGCCAGCGCCTGCGGTTCGAGTCCTACTTTCAATTCTCGGTGCCCACCACAAGATCCTCATCACGTTCATTTCCGAAAAGTCGCCATTCATTTCGAACATGCGACGAATCATTAGTTATTAATGCGATAACGAGACGAGTAGAAGTTATGTGCGGAAAGAGTGCGAAAGAATGAATGAGCCGACGGTGGCGTGGCGGTCGCCGCGTAAGGACGAGACCTCTCTACAGGAACTCATCGAAAGACCTCATCTGCATTATGGCCGTTTATACAACTCATACGTCGCCAGAAAACGTTATCAAGAAGGCGTAAGAAAATTCGAGCGAGTTTCAGTTCCAGACGGCGGACTGAGGCCTGCGGTCATCACGGTCATTGGATCAATACCCGCCCGCAGGGCATGGAGCGCAGGGAGAACATCGTGTGCCGTCTGCTGTGCCTCCCATCCTCGGATCTCGTTCCTCTTAGAGGATTACTCAAAATTTTGGTCCCTCTAATCAACTACGGGTTTGTGATCATATCTCATCACGACAACGTTCGCACGTGTTCACATTTGCGTTGCAAATGTACAAAGGGAGCCCTTTCCGATCAAGTATATCCTAGAACTCGGTCCCACCATTTGCCTTCTCTTTCGTTCGCTCGGTGGGATTTCTGTCATGTGTGCACCATTCATTTCATGGCACATCCATTAATCCCTGGACATTTTTATGCATAGAGCAGTCCATCGGCAATACACTGCGCTGGCAGACAACAACCAAGCGAACGAACATATGCTGCCATAGAAAACGTGCCGCAAACGGGTTCATCTATGTCCAACAAGATACATCGTCCCTCATTCAGCGTGTAGCCTTCCTGGGTCTCTACCATCATGTGGTTGCATTTAAGACTATTTCCTTATTTCATTTCCTCGTTCTACACTTCCCTTTTCATTTTTTGCGTTTTCAACTCTTCAGCGCTTTCCACCTCACCATCATGTCTGTGGCATCGGCTTTGTTAAGTTTCCAAAGGAATTCTTAAGAAGTATTACCATCCGATGAAAGTGACGGTAACCATCATACCGGCTTGTTGTTCACCTCATTCTGGCAGATTTCGATATTTTTAAGACACTTATTGCTGTGTGTTAATAACATTCTCGGAGACAAGGGGCGGACGAAGTCCCTCATGGTTGAACCCAAACACACACCTTTTGCGGATAAGCGGTCGAATCACGCACGGTGAGGAACGCCATTGTGAATGGTGGATTGTTTGTGCAAACCAGTGGCACGCACTTTTTGTTACAGTGGATGAGAGAAGCTTATAGATATTACAAAAGCTGGTGTAGTTGGCTCTAGAATCTTGAAATTTTTTGCAAGGGAAAGCTTCAGGACATTCATTCGACAAGGGGGAAGCCTCGATAGATTGACTGCTTCCATGGTGTAGATTACAAATAGTGGTCGCGATCAACCTGGTATGTTTTTTCGTTCGAAAACTGGACAAGAAGAGCAAAGAGAAACGGTAAAAAAAAAGAAGAAAAAAGCAGAAAGCACCATCGGAATCATTAAAATCTCTGGTGAGCGACGGCGGTACGACGGAAAGAGCTGCGGAGAGAGGGAAAACAGGAAACAGAGCATCGTCTGCGAGAGGGTGCTGACGCCCTTATGCTGCGATTGGTAAGAACGGCAGCGGTCGCAACAATCAAGCGAAGGCAATGGCTCTCTTATCGCGACAGTACCATCACCCCTAGAATTAGAGTTCCTGCTACCTTACTCATGGCAGAATCTCTCGAAGGATTCAATCCCTAATCGTACCTTTGAACATTGAATTAGCAACTTTTGATCACATGTCTTGATGAGTGTTTCTGTTTTGGAAGCCTTTGGGGGCCACTACTGTGAAGCCTCCTTATTATTTTGTAGGAATCCATACTATAGTGGGCAGTATCTAGAGTTGCTGGTACGATGCTTTCTGAGAACATTTTCGTGATGGCCATCAATTAAACAGATTACGAACTTATTTGGAAGAGAAGGAGCCTAGGCATGAGGTCCTCATCGTACTTGAGGTCCCTTTACGTCTGATCCTACTCAGGGGTAAAAGTCCATCCGCAGCGATTTAGCGAATTTTACAACACCTTTCTAACGAAGAAATTCTTTCAGGAAATGCCCATCTTTTTCGAAGCGGTTTTTGCATGGTATAGGGGTATGTGCATGGAACACAGAACTGTAGTTCATTTTTCCTGAGCGGCCCTTTGAATACCTAAAAAAGGGGTGATGAAGTGGTCCGTGGTTCGAATCCTCGCAGTGACAATTTTTTTGCATTTTGTGTTGGCGTTTCAAAAAAAATAGCGTCAGCGGAACAACTTATGTCATATCTATAATTAGGACCATCAGCAACCTTTATACGTAGACTTTGGCTAAAAAACTGGTGAAGAAAGTTAAGAACGGCAGTTCCTTGAAAAATTTTTCTTCGCTCCTTTTTTGGTATTCAGAGGGCTCAGGAAAAATGAACCACAGTTCTGTTTCCATGCGCTTACTTCTATGTATATCATGAAAAAAAAACCATTTTGAGAAATCTGGGCATTTCCTGAAAGCCTCCCAGGAAGAGAAAGCCCTAGGACGATCTCTTAACCTTCACCTTACCTCCATGGTGTTACAGTGTTTGATTGGCAGTGTCGGCACACTGCAACTCCGCAAAAAATGACCTCCAAAATGGAGGTTGGGGAAGAGGGGTGATGGAAGCTGTTCCGTCTTCCGGAGAGCTTCTCGCAAATATTCTTATTGACCTGATGCCCTTGGGCAATGACTGTTCAAGCCGAACACGCTATCAAATATTAAGCGTATATCTCAATTTGCATCATTTTTCTTGTTAAAAAATTGTTGTGCGGAACGGATGAAAGATGCCTCCAGGTTTCAATTTCAGCAGTGATCGATTCACCGGCCTATTGCATTTCTTCAACTTTCCGAAATTGTATGCCAGCTACATTGCTACAATGGCCGTGCTGCATTGTGAGCCAGAGGCTGACACCGATTCGAAGCCCTCACTCAAAAGCAGCGATTACGATAAAGAGGAAGCGCATCGGAGCATATGCACCACACGAAGCAGTTACTTGGCTGCCAGGAAGCGAGGTGTGGCGCTTTCACGACGAAAGGTGCGCTGGTTGCTGAGCAGGACTTCGAAAGCGCTCCGCCCACTAGTTTAGTTGGTGATTTGGACGAGCTGCGTTGCCAGCAGCGGCACAACTGGAGCAACTCGATTGGAGCGTGGTTTGGCATGGTGCCACCAAACGCGTTGCGGTGAACTCGTTCATACATCCGCTTTCTGAGCTGTTACCTGTTCATGAGTGGTAGCCAACTTTCTTGACGGATGACTTTCTCTGCTTTTTCCACCACTGGCGCACCACTGAGCACCACCTCGTCCTTCTGAACCCTCCTACATTATCGTAATCGCTGTTTTCAAGGCAATTAACCTGATATGCTAAGGTTGCAGGAATCCTTATTCATGCTAAGGGAGGTCCTTTTAAGGTTTTTACAAAATTTAGCCGCGTGCTGAGCCGACCGCGGAAGTGCGACTCGTATGGAACCTCTTCTTTGATTCAGGATCTCTCTCAGTGCATGTTGACATTTTAGAGCAACTACTTCACATACTACTAATACTACTCAAAAGCTATAATGCTCGGATTTCATTTAAACCGCCGCAACAGCATCTGCAGCATTCTCCAGCTTCTCTCTTCTTGCAACCTCTGCATGATAGTTTTAAGTGTATTTCAATGTTTTTCGTGCCGTACGACGTTGTTCGGTAGAACTTTCATTTCAAACGACCTAACGTTTCGACTTAATCGTCGTCTTCAAAGCAGAGTCAACCCTGCGTTGCGCAGTTCGCAACGGCACGTTGAGAGATCCTCAACGCACGCTGTATGGGCGGAGACGCAGACGGCTCGAGCATGCGAGTGTGAATGTTCGCGCGAGAGAACGTGTCTAATCGGGCGAAACTGCGCAACGTGGCCGTTGAAAACTGCGCAACGCAGGGTTGACTCTGCTTCAAAGATCGACGATTCCGGTTACAAGGCTTCTGTCAACCAGGGGGTGAGAGTGTAGAAGGAAAAGCAGACGTTCTTTGTGGTAGTGGGACTAAGCCTTTTGAAGGAGGTAAAGAAAGCGGAGATTCTGTAATAGTGCGCTTGTGTGAGAGCTCCCAGACAGCACAACAAAACGCTGAATTGCCTAGCCTCACGGTTGACAGATGTCCGGAGACCGACGATTTCATCGTTCGAGCGGATTAGTCCGCTGCTACACAATTGTGCTAGTTAGTCTTGAACCTGTAGTGGCTGTTTGATGGATACGACTACCGAAAGCTTCCACAAAGCTCAAAATCAAGCATGAATTCCAGGTGCAGGTTTGCGTTCTATTTGCAGCATATGTAAGTTAAAATAAGTCGTAATAAGTCGTTAATTAAGTTAATTAAGTTAATAAGTCGTTGTAAGTCAAAATAAAGTTAATCAACTAGTACCACTGAGAAAACGTATGAATGGCGACATGGCCCTTTAGAGGCACGCTCCGGGATTAGACATGCCCCTCTGTCATACTAGGCAGACCTACAAGCGTTGATGTCGCGTCCCTTTGGCGGCTTGAAAGTGCGCGACAAAGGCGCTAGAAGCTCGTCGACCCGCAATCCACACCTTCGTCCGCAAGCCCCGCCTTCCGCTGTCGGTTGCCACGTGACGCTGCTTGAAAAGCGCGGGCGCATTTGCGGCAGCGGTTCCATTGCGTTCAATTCATTGGCATTGAGCAACTACAACCAAGCTCGTGAAGCTCGTCCAACACGCCCCATCCTCTATCCAAAGGTGGAATGCGGCTGAAATTCAGGTGGCCCTTACTCGGGGCGTAAGAGGGGGTTTCTCTCGCTTTCTTCTAGACCGATCTCCACCTCTAACTTCATTAGTGAACGCTCTTCCGCACCTACTTCATTCCGAAGCTTGCCTTTATAAAGGCTTCATTAATAGCGACCACTCTCTTCACTTCGCTCTTTGATTCCTTCATATACAGCCGAATGGATTCAAGAATTTATTTATTTATTTATTTATTTATTCAACACGCTGTTTTTTTTTGTTCCTTTCTAACGTTGTCTTACACAGCGTAAGACAACGTTAGAAAGGATCTCGAAGAATTCGTCAAGAAAAGTATTATGAGAGAGAGATCGTTTCCACTCACTTCCTTCAAAACGAATTCCGTTATGTATCACCATCTGATACATGTATTTTTGTAGTCTGCCCTCGTCGAGTCTCCTGTAGCCAGAGAAGCAAAAACAGTTGTATACTCTGCGTCTCTCACAAACGATGAGGAACAAAAGTGCCTTCCACTTATCGATCCTCCAAGAGGTCACAGATGTTAATTCTTATCCCCATCATGACACACACTGTAAAGTCAGAACACTGTTTTGCTAACTTAGTTGGGGGGCCACGCGGCGGCGCGGCAGTCTGCTCGCCTGGCATGTTCGGAAATCCGTGGGCCAGGGGGAGTGTAGGCAGTCTAGGGGTGGGGGGTGGGGGCAGTCACTTGACATGCGTGAAAAGCTGGAATGTTCGAGTTTACACTGTCTCGCTCGAGAGAGCCCAGGTGAGCAGACCAACTAAGTTAGCACCCTGTTTTGTCAGCCCTTTAAAAAATGCCTTGAATATCTTTTTCATCCGCTTTTATGGCCTAAACTTGGTGGCAGTGCCGCCACCGTAACACGTAAATGCGTTTGCCCTTCTTTCTATCGGAAAAACATCCATGAGCCATCGTTTTCTCCGTCAATACCCACCGGGCGTAACAGTGCATCGGTTTCTGATTGAAATTCGCTGTCCTCGTAAGGCTATGTTTCAGCGCACGTGATACAATTATTTTTGTACTACGAGGCTCCAGTTAATAACGCTTGCGCTCGCCGTTACACGTTGCGCACATCGACCTCGCTGTCGTGCGGCAGTCGCGCCGAAACGATTTGTGGAAGAGTTGCGGCCGTCGTCGTTTATCTGACGATTTCTGGTTGCTATGTGTTTTCCCTATATTCATCTCTCGGAGCATCTCGTCACCTGCAGCGAACCGCTTTCTGGTAATCTAATTTAGCAAATACGAACAGAGAGAGGAACCCAAATTGAGGATGAGGAAGCAATCGGCTTAATAAGATGTATCTTGGTGGGAGGGGGGGGGAGTGATTCGCCAAAACAGAAAGCGATCTTACCCGCACTTCGCAGCGCGAAGCTTTTTTCGCTGCAGGATCCCGGCCTGAGCTGATGAGGAGCGGACCTGGGGTTCTTGTAGCGAAAAAGCCTCGCGTGCGGAAAGCGGAAAATCCGCTTTTTATGCTAGCGAACCACCCCCTATCTTAGGCTGCTCAGCAACAGTTGAAATAGTGCCAAGAAAGAGCCGAAGAGGTCCACTTCAATGGCATCGCACACTCAAGTTTTGCCACACGAAAAGTGGTCCACGTAGTTCGCACCACCTGAATTGCTTTTATTGCCTCTGACTCACATATGTCCCTCTTGGCACCGACAGAAGCTGCGGTAAGCGCAGTTCTCCATCTGTCTGCGCTCTAAAGTTTTGTAGCAGAGAACGCAGAGGTCGGCGGACTATATGAACGCGGTCCTTTAAATAAGTCAATGGGCCGCCCTAGTCTGCGCCCTCTCGCCCGAATCGTGGGTTACGACTGGAGCGGCTTCCTACGTTCAGGCTTTGCTACTGCATTAACACATTGACGACCGCGCGCGTTTTGGCTTTTTTGGCCGTGTGGGACCGGGCCGATTTTGCGAGTGCGACCGCCGCACCTCGGATCCGTGAATTTTTATTGATAACTTTTTAAAGCACCAGTGGTACAAAAACATCTCAGTAACAGTCAATGCGTAGAAGGTAATAGAGTATATAGTGACGAAGTTCCGATTAAAGAACATGTAATGGTAATGAAAAAGGAAACTTTAGTCATTTTATCTGTAGTGGATGCCAAAAGCTCTTTTGATGTGGTTATACCAAGTGAAACATGTATTTTTCTGTCTCTTTAGATTTGCATTTACTTTCACTACCCTTTTTTATTGACGTGTTCATGAGAATAGCATGAAAACTATTAATGAACCAAGCCGCCGGTTTCGGTGAGCTTGGAAAACTTCTTCTAAACTGGAGCATATTTGAACAAACAATGACCTATGTCGTTCACAATAATGTTATGTTCTAATCCATAGAAGAGAGACAAACAATTCGGGAAAAAGCTGCGCATGCCCTAGAAAAAGGGATGATAAGGGTGAGACGCGGTAACGCGTCTCAATGTCCAACGAGGTGCGCAAAGTGAGACGCGTTACCGCGTCTCAATGTCGTCAATGTGTTAAGGAGGGACTTACGCGCCCACCCCTGAATCGCTCATTCCCCATTTTCGCATTTGGAGCCAAGCCAGGCTCCATTTTTCAATCGTCTGCGCTCTGGGCATTCGGGCAGCGGTTTGCGGACAACTTGAACTCGGTCCTTTAAACCGCCTCGATTTGATGCTCTCGCCTGCGCTCTCTCGCTAAACAGCGGCTTATGATTACTGTGATCTCACACATTCAAACTTTGCCACATGTAATTGGCTCACCCACTCGGAGTCCCTCCTCCCTCCAAGGCTTAGTCCTAGAGTTCCCTAACCCTTCGGGGAAGCAGGTTGCGCATACTTTCTGCTTTTCTAGAACTAAGGCCTTTTGAAGGAAGGAAAGAAACAGAGACGCTGTAATAGTGTGCATATGCGAGAGTGCCTAGAGAACACTACAAAACGCTGAATCACCAAGACTTTTGGTTGACCGCTGCCCCTGGACGAGTTCAAGTTGCCACGTAATCTGGTCGACGGACTACTTGAACTCAGCCCTTTACCGCCTCTGCGCTCTCTAGCGGGTCCCTCTCCTCTCCAAGGCTTAGTCCTAGGGCATTCTCTAATCGTCTGTGCTCTAGCCATCGCGGCAGGACCATTGAGGAAAAATCAAGTAGTCCGTAAACCCCTTCGAACGAGTGCCTCAAAATGGACGAGATACCATCATAGCGATTGTACAGTAGCAAGCCTTTTTTCCTGGCACCTTACTTTCTCAATTATGGAAATGTGTGGAGTGAGTGTTCATTTTGTAGTTGTTATTCAACCTAACTACGTCGCATGCATTACTATTACTTTCGCTCCCTCCATGCACAAGTCATTACCAAACTCAATACTTAGGGTACTATTTGTGATGTAAAGCGGCAAGTCTCGTGCTACGGTTTTCGGGCCCGAAGGTCTGAAATAATTCGCGGTGTTGATGTGTACGTCGTGAATTTAATTCATTGTTTTCGGTGCCATTGTCATTCTCTGCCATTCACCCCTCTTATCATCAAACCATATGTTCAATTTAAACGATCAATACAACTCTTCCATACCTCACATTCCCCTATCGCCCTCTGTCTCCACTTTTTCCTCATCAGCCAATTTACACAATTATTGATTAGTGTTGCATCTTGCATGAGCGCAGATGATTGAGTTTGTTGGTTTCGATTCGTGAACTCGTGTGTGCATTTGGCGTTTGTTATTTGTCGACTACTGTTCACGGTTTGGCTCTTTTTCTTCGTGCTCGATAATCTATCGATTTTTACAGGTGATGGACCGTCGTCCTTCGGATTTTCCGCTGTTGCGTAGCAGCCCGCATCCAGAATTCGAGCCATCAGCGCCAAGGCGAGTTGAGTTTTAGCACTGGTAGGACGAATTTGTTTTTGTAGTGGCTGGTTGTAAGTGCGTTGTTCGTTCACGACAGGATCAACACGCAAGGCATGAATCTCGCTCTGTAGAACTTCGCTTTGGCTTCCTTCTCGCTTTGCTCATCAAAACACAAAAATGTCCCTCATAAGAATGTTTGCTCCGATTCATATCTCTAAGCGCAGGAAGCTCAAAAAAACGTTACATTGACGTTTGGTCTCCATTTCGCTTGAAATCCAAAGCTGTAACTAGTAGGATGAATGAGATCGTGGCTATCACCTGTTTATTTTTGCTGGTAACGGTTCTAAACTAAGTGATCTTCTTGACTAAAAGGTATACATATAACATAGCGTTGTCGCACGATTAGTTTCCGGAACTTAATAAAACGAACATTGGTGGTGCGACATACTCATCTTCTGGTGGTGCGACATACTCATCTTCAACTCATTGTAGCTCATTTTATTGGTTACTTATAGTCCGGAATCGGTTGCTGCTTCGCCGATGCTGATTTCTTCTCGGACATCGGAGTGCGGTGATCCTCCTATAGAGAGTGATGAGGTACATAACTTTCCGATTCTTTTCAATTTTCGTTTTTTTTATATGGACACGCTTTTTTTTCTGAAATTACTTATGATATGTTATAGACTTGCTGTACAAGGCTTTTTTCCCAGGTGTAAGCAGTGAGCTTAATCAGGAAGACCTTGATAATTAGTAGAGCGTTATGCTGGAATGTGTTCTTTGCTGTTTGCTCGTAATTATAACCGAGAAGCACAGTCAAATAGCTCGTTAGGGATACTTTCACTGTGACTCCCAAAGGAGTTTCTCTGAAGGAGATCATAATTTTACGTTGTTCATATATAGTACTCTCGTCTCTACATCACATTTCATTGAATTGGTGATCTGTGATTAACTCAAAAAGAAGCGTGGGACGTCAAGGTTTTGTGGCTATGTGGCTTCCAGTTACAATTAAATATACCGCTCTTGATATCGTTATTTTGACGAGGTTTGGCACGTTTTTCGTGATGTTGGTGGGCATTCCCGGAATATGTGTGCCCTGCAATACTAGGGAAGGGAATGATGTTTGTGGTGCTTAGTTGATTCTAACCAAAGATTTTACTTTGAATGCCTTTTTCTCATAATGGGAGTTCTTTGTCGTACTCTGCTAGTCTATCTCAATAATGTACACAATTAGATTTTTGTTTCATGTCTTTCCAAAAAAATCACTCAATATGATACTTGAGAATCCTCAAAAAGCCTTCAGCCTTTCTGCCCTGGTTTTAGCCCTTTTCTTTGATAAAGCATTTGTGTTTTATTAAAGGTACAATACAATTTTTGAGTAGGTAATCCCTGTCTGTATTGGTCATCTTTCTTCTATTCATTGTTTTCCAAACGAATCAGCCAACTTTTTGCAGCTCTTCAAAGTGTCGGATTTGTTTTTCAACCTGGGAAGTATTCCTAACTACTGTCAAATTTCCTTTCTCCGAAGTATTGTCATGTTGACAGGTCGAAATCACAATGTCGCAATCAATACAGTCGTAACCTGACCAAGCTTGAGTTCTCGGACTGTGCCGACTAAAGAACGTGTCATTAGATATGTCACTGTTCGAGGCCATCGCTATCTACATTCCTCGCTACATATAAAAACCACCTGTCCTGCCTCGCGTCATAACCACTTGAATGTGCACCTGAGCACTGTGATCTCGGCGCTCGCATCTAGCAGCACACATCAACGGTAACCAATCAGTGATTCCGCTCGGGACCCAGCAATTATTGATTGAACGCGTGTAATGTCGCCAGTTGATGCATGTGAAATGAAGAAAAAGGGACATGGATAGTGCTGGATTTGTTTGACAACGGTTCGTCCTCTCGATCACATGTTTCCAGCGGAAGAGATAGAGAGGCGTTCTACTGCAGCGCTCTTGTGCTGCATTCACCCTTCCCTATAATCACCCATAAAGTCTGTCATCACAAATCTCTCGTAATGCTATTGTTATCATGATTCATTCAGGGTTACGGTATATCGGATAGCGGTGAGACAAGTCGTCGTTCGACAATCAGCAGAATGGATATGGTAGAGCTGAGTCGTGACCTGGAGGTAAAAAACAAGTATCCCGAACTATATCAAATGATCGTAGTGAGTCATGCTGTCATCGATTTCTGCCCAGTTCTTTTTTCTTCTCATTTTCCATCGTCGTCCTTTCATGCGTCTGCACTGATTTCACATTCAAATAGGCACAACGACGTTTTGGTTCGACGGAGAATCGTGATGCGCCGATCGTCGTTCACAATGTGAATCGAGACGGCTCTAAAGATGACGACTCTAAGCAGCTGCTGTATGGGGAAGCGGTTGAATTGTTGAAACGATGTCGTAAACAAGAGGTGGAGTTCTTATCTAGTGCAAAAGCACATTTACTCCCGTGATTTCACCAAATCGCATTAGAAGCTCGATTGATTTCAGCGTCAGCTACGTGAAATGCAGAAGAATTACGATAACCTTCTTAGCGTTAATAAGCAAATTAAAGAAACTTATGTGAAAATCTATGCCAAAGCCGAGCAGGAAGAAGAGTATATTTCGAACATTTTGCTAAAAAGGTAAGTGAATATCATTGCTTGCATTGGTTTTATTCAATGTAATATTTGAAACACCGTTCTACTAGTGCGACGAACGAGATGGGGGGCCAATAGTCTCATAGAAGATTAATGAGCCGGGCATCATTCTAGTGCGTAACGTTACGCTTCCCACTTTCTTACCATATGCCAGTGCCAAAGTATGAGCAATATATAAATATAAGATAAGATTGGGACTGTAGGTGCAGGAGGTGTTCAACGGTCGCACTAAAATCTTTTGCGACTGATCAGTTTGTTTCCGAGATACGCCGTGCATCGTTTCCACGTAAAGTGGACATTCCAGGGAGTACTTGACCCATGTGCCTAGTGACTTTTGAAAGCGTGACGATTTACATAAATTGTTTAGTATCCAACCAACCGAGTTAGGAGTTAAAAGTGCCATCTGTTAAAAGGTTTAGCTCTCTTGAGCTACATTCAGCCGGGGATTTGGCCACCTGGGGAGTTCTGTGACAATTTGGGTGGTATTGTTCCTAAACGGGAAAGAGGTCATGACTTTTCTACTAGATGGCGAGCCTATCCCTCATTTTTCACGTAGGGCACATGAAATATTAGTGAATTTCTGATATTTCCAAGATGTCTGCGAGCTTGATGCTGAAAATAGAACGATTCTGTGTGACCTAAACTTGGGCCATGAAAAGGACACCTGTCACTCATTAGTTCCCTTTCAATTATGGCTATAAGGCCCATCTCATTCATGTGTGCTCCTAGCATTTCACGTTTTATACCAATTTTTAGACCCACCAAAAAAGAGTAGTTTCTGTAGCTATTTTTGTGGAAGAAGTCTTTGCCTTAGCTTAAATTATATTGAGTAGTAAGTAAAGTTCTTGCTGCTTCAGATCCTGGCGTTCAAATGTGCATATATGGCTCAAACATAGTTTTCATTCTCAGTAAGAACCGTTCAGTGTGTAAGACGTTTGCGAAATAGTTCATTACTCGAGCTACTTCATTTGAGAAGAGTCGGTCCTTTCATGGCAGCCCTTGCGCATGTGCCAAGGTTTCGTTGTATTTTGACACCTTGCAAACAATGCTGCTCCAATATTGTAGTTTCGCTTGCGCTCAGAGAGCGCATGCATAGTCGGTCGTCCGACAGCAACGATCGTAACTGTCGCACAGCATTCGATGCGTATCGATCGTCAGACTTGCCTGAGTATTCGACGTTACATTAAGTATCGTTACGATCGGACAATCGACTATGCATGCGCCCAGAGAGCTGCTCTTGTTGCAGATCGCGCAACAAGCAGCGCAGCTTCCTAATCATGCAGTTTCACCTTTGCGAAATTTTGTTAACCCTAGTCGTGATCGAAGTACTTGGCTGAAGTCCGAAGGTTATTGCAAGGAGTCCATCCTACACTGCGTATAACAATCCGAATGAAAAACGGGTCGTTTCAATGAATGAAAGAAGGTCTAAGAAGAGGAGACGGCTCTACACAACCGCATTGTTTTGCCCGTTCTCGACTTGATTTCAACCTATCCTATGTGACATC
>MU868758.1:0-18262 GCA_036418205.1 Ostertagia ostertagi | reverse complement strand
GAATTGTCTGTCCTCGATGGAATTGCTGATTGCGATCCATTTCTAACTGTTCTCGATCAGTGTAGCTTTTCTTTTAAAAGGATGGGGAATATCCACAATGTCAAGGGCCTATATGGTTTCAGCTATCTTTCGAGTACGTGGTGACATTTTGTGGAAAAGATCTCTATTGTAGGAAGCTTCTGCTAAATCAGCAAAGTGTACGCAGCTGCAAGCGATCGAATTCAGATTTTGTTTGATGCCACATTAAGATATTTATGGTGCTGCACTCAACTAAAGAAAAACAAGAGTTGTGGATGGAGGTTGCTTTTTGATGCTCGCTTACCCATTGACGCCTCCGCCTTGTGCCATTTGTAGAGTTGTAGTCTCCAATAATCTGCCAAATCAGTCTTAATGGTAGCTTGTAGAAAATAAGAACTGCCCTAACAGCAGCATTCTCTCAACTTAAAGGCAAACTCCGGGGTGAGACCGGTGTGTAAGAGCCCACCGGTAACGAATGAGCTGCAAAGAACTGAAAGTGGAAAAGAAAGCAAGAGAAGCCATCGGAAACGCTAAAATTAAGGCCTTGACCTCCAGTAAGGTCGGATGTAGTACGACGGCGAGACAAGGCGATCAAAGAAGACAAAACACGCGAGAGAGCACGCCGTTCGAGAGAGCGCGCTGATCTCCACATCGATGCGGTCGGGGAAGCGTTGCAATAAGGGCCGATGGTTGCAGCCCGTTAACGACTAGACACTAAAAGTTCCCTCGCGGTATCCTTCATAATACTGAGGCGAATCCCGGGCTTGCCTTTAAGTGGATCCTTATTCACAGCTCAGAACCATTTCCTGATGGCTTGGGCGTGTATCTCGCGCTGTAGAAGCTCTGGATGTTGCTAGTGTACACGTACTGACCACCGTAAAATCACCAAGAAGCTTCTGAGATTGTATGTTATCACCCCTAGGGGAAGGGGATAACTGGTGGTTCTTCATGTAGTACCTAATTTCGTGACAGGCAACACCGTGACACATACATCCACATACACATGCTCACATACACATACACATATAACCCATACACATACAAGTACATACACAGAGTATTAGGTCGGTCCATAAGTCTTGCAACAAACTGGCTAAATTTTGAATTTAATATTTTTATTATCTTTTTGTTCCATTCATCCAGCATGCTACCCACCATCAATATCTACAACCTATTGCCAACACACTAGTAGCTGCTCGATGCCTCCCTTGTAGGACTCTACTGAATTCTGATCGAAGAAAGATCAGATGTCGATTTTGACATCATCATAGTTAGGATGAGCTTTCTTCTCTAGGAGATGGTTTGGAGAGGGGAGCAGAAGGGCATTATTTGGCACGAGGTCAGGGCTATAACGTGAATACGGAAGAACTCTCCGTCCCAGAGTCTCAAAATTTTCCTGAATTTTCTTAGCAAGAGGTGGTTCAACGGTGTCATACAAAAGCAAACTTTGCCTTGTTTTTCTTTCGTATTAAAAGCGTTGCAATCGAGCTGTGGATAGTTGACTTTCGCGTTGACTGCGACATCTACACGTAGGGGTTTCCAGAGCTTAACTCCTCTCGTGTTCCACCAAAAATCCGAGAAGGCCCTACTTGGACGAGGTTGAACTTAGCAGTAAGACTCCCGAAGCGTTTGAGCTGGACTACCGCCGCTTGTTCATTTGTTAGCACACTGTACCCACTCCTCATCTTCGGCAAATGTGATGGATGGTCAATCGTAGAATCCATAGTAAGTCGACTTGAACATAACGATGTCAGATCGTGTTTGGAGCTGAATCGGGCTCAAGGCATGTGGGGACCAAACTCTATATTTTCGGATCTTCACAAGTCTTTGGAGATGCCACAGTGCTGTCTCCTTGTCGCATCGGAATCGCTCTAGCAAATGATCGATACTCTATCCAGATCCCTTTTCAACAGCGTCAGATAGAGCATCGTGATTGTCAGTCACAGGGTGGTTGGAGTGTGGGTTATTTTCAAATAAAAAAGTCAACGCTGAGCAGAGTGAAGCGCCGTTGCACCGTGGTTTGAGAGAGCGTGCCCTCGCCCATCTTCTGGCCAATCCTTGGTCTAGCATGACTTGCGGAACATTCCAAGCAGTACTCGTAAAAATTAAGGGCACCGAGAGCCCTCTCGCGAAATCGGTGTAATATCCATAATAAGTAAGCAGACAACGAGCTGGACCGTTGGCTGAAATTGCAAAGGTTGATGCTACGTCAGGAAATATGTTGCGGATTTTCAGGAGTTCTCCCTAAAATTCTATAGCATTAAATGTAATTTGTTGCAAGACTTATGGACCGACCTAATATTAGGGATGTTACATGAGGTAAATTGGGATTTAGAGGAATTTTCATTCGAAGAATTGTACTACTCATAGGACAATCTAATAAATAGGAATGCCTTGGTGATGTGGGTCGAATTTGATTGAGCACATTTGAACAACTGTGATGAGAAAGTTGCTGCTGTGACCAAATTGTTTTGTCTAATTTGGTCATGGGTCGGAAATGTGTAGTGCTTCAACCACTTTTTTCAAGGAGCCCTGATGAAAGTATTGAGCGTTTCTACTTCCAGCTCTCTCTGCTTACGCGTAACAATGACTGACAAAAGCGCTAGAAGCAGTTCGGCCCGCAATTCACACCTTTGTCCGCACGCCAAACCTTCCGCGGTCAGCTGCCACGTGACGCTACGGGGGCGCCGTTGCAGCAGCGGTTGCATTTAATGTCTTGGCGCTGGAGCTACTGCAGCTCAAACGTGGAACTCGTCCAATACGCCCCTTTATCCCAACGAGAAATGCGGCTGAAATAGAGGAATTGCTTTTTGGGGCGTTATTGAAGGGTCCCCTTGCTTTTTTTTCCGAACTACCCTTCACTTCCAACTTCATTACCGAACACTTTTCCGCAATCATTTTTATTCCGAGGCTTACTTTTGAAAGATATATATGTTGGGCTTACGCGTACGAGGTACTATTTATAGTGTGATCCGTACATGCGGAACTGCAGTTGTTCAGCTTATCGAGGCCCGATGGTATGCATATGTTATGTTGTGTAATTTTACCTTAATGCTCTAAAAAGCTTAATTATCCGTAAGGTTTCCCCTAAACGCTAATTGTTTCTTTCTCATGTACCCATCAGGTGTACTGTAAGATCATGTGGTGTCTCCACTGGCTTCCTCTCACTGAAGCATACAGTGAAGCCGAATTCTTTGCCTAGGTTATGCGTTTTTAAGATGTATTAATAAGACAAGCTTGATGTACAGATGCTTGTTCAATAGTTTCAGTATTTCGAGAAACAATAATGAATATTGCTTTTTTAGCGTCATATTTCCGTCCCTAACAAGCCTTCTCTTTTGTACTGCCATAGAGTTCATTCATTTTTACATACACTTTTTTCGTAACTTGTCAAATACCTTTTTTTAATCGAAGGGCTTATTTTCAGTCTCCGATATGGATGACAGCAGTTCACGAGGATCACTATCGCAATCTGATTTCAGTATGAACTAGTATGTTTATTTCATTTCTTCTAATCTACGATTCATGTTCTTACAGTTTTTATCAAAAATGAGTCACGGTGTAGTACAGGCGTCGGGAATAGGATGAGTGTGTTGCGTTAAAATATAATTGAAGACACATAAGCTGGAAGCGTGCGAGGTAACGCAACTGGTCAACTGGCCGCTGAAACCAAGTTAGTAAGTATGTCCTTTCACGTGTAGGCTTCTGGACGTTGATGGTAGTGTTCTTGAGCGTTAACATGTGATTGGCTATTGGTTTATCATCGCGACGTCCCAAGTCCCAAGGCACAGAGCGATTGCCATATATACGGTCATGGGGACAGTAAATTGCTTCATAAACAACTTTTATCGATTGTCTACTTTTGACAGAGTTTCGATTATTCATGCTTGTCCTTTTATAATACGTATTCAACATCACTTTAGTTTCCCCCTTAATGGGAACTCGGGATTACCGTGCGGTGAACCTACGACTAGGCTTTCATGAATTCTAATCTAGGGTTGCAGTTGGAGTTGGCGGAATTTGGTTTTCCACCAGTCAGTTGTTCTTTCATTGATTTTACGGGCTTGTATCCTATGAAAGCTCATCAAATGAGTTCTTTATACTCTCACCAGTTTAGCTGCGCCCGCATTCGCGTGCATCACACGGGACTGCATTGCTAGAACAGGGCCATTGATGAACACCATGTTGAACTTCGCAAATCCTCGGTGGCGCCTATCAATAGCATTTGGCCCCATTCCTTCGCCTAACCTTTATCCACTTTTTTGGCCTCTGGCTTCTCGGAACTAAATTATAAGTTTAGGGCAAACTCCGCCCACTTTGTGCACGCCCCACCCACCAATAGCAGTTGACCTCCCTTCCGTTGACAAACTCAATCACTTTTTCCCGGTCTCCAGGACTTCTTGGAGCCGAGTTATGAATTTTCGTCGCAAACTCCGCCCGCTTTGGACCGCCCACTTTGGACATGCCCCACCCACCATTGACATTTGACCTCCACTTCCTCCGAGCTCTACTTTCCGGCTCTCTAAGACTCCTTGGAACCGAATTATGAGGACTTGTAGAAAATCGCTAGTTTGGGACACGCTGCCCCCTGTGGGCGGGCCTCCGCCCACGTCATGTATGCTGGAAACACCTTAGACATTGCTCCCCTACACCAAATTGTTTTCTGCTCTGTAGGCTTTCTCCCAACCGAGTTATCAATTTTTTATTGAGCATCGCTTTTTTTGAAGAACGAATTCGGTCTGACTTATCAGTGCACACCTACGTTTTCCCCAGTTTCGATGCTGTTTTGGTATAGTATCTTAAATCATGGTCTTCGATGCACGCCACGCCAACTGTCCGTTTAGCTGATCTGTGTTTTGTGCTTCTTGAGACCTGGGCCACCCATCCCACACTTGACCCGGTCTCTCCAGGTGGATCCCGAGAAGCTAGGGAATTTCGTGACAGACAGACACCGTGACACACACACAGACAGACAGCGCATTATATATACTGGGATGCCACATACCATCGTTTTACTTTGTGCTAACCAGTGTTCTAGCTGTGTCGATTGCTGGGAATAGCGATAGAACGAGATCTACGTTCTGAGAATGCAACTAGGCGCTGTTCGCTCTGTGTTTATCAACTCTTTTTGGATAGGGCAAGAATGTCCATCCATTTGCTACAGTGCTTAACCCTTCCCGGACCGCGCACTTTTCACGTGGCGGGCGCGTGTGGCCGGCGCCTTTTTATGCTCACCGTCGCGCGCTACTCAGCGAGCATAAACATTATATATTTAATCTATTTCCATTAAAATCAATATTGTGTCTCATTTTCCCATTAAAATCAATATTATGTCTCGTTTGTGTCTTTCTCATGTCTTAAAGTATATCTGTGGTAAATATGACAGAAAGCCGTCCTGTAATAAAAGTGATAGGGCCACAAAAGGGAGGCAGGAGTGAAAATTGTTCAAAATAAGTTGTAATGGAGGAAAAAGGGACAGAAGTGTCCGAAACTTTTGGATTCAATAGTATCAGATACGACGTGCACGAATGTCATGATTGCTTTTGTATGAATTGTTTTCAAATGAGTTATAACTGTTTTCTTTAAAGCAACAGTTCAGGAACGGTTTCGCGGGAAAAAACCACCAATAATGAAGTTGTAGATGAAAACCAGACGATTAATGTATGAAAAACTGGAAAAAAACGTCGGGGAGGGTCTTAGACAGGTACTCTCCCTCTGCCGCTCAGCAATGGATAAAGACGCACGTTGGACGAGTTGTCTGAACGTGCCCGCTGTAAACGCGCTCCATTTTTCAATCAATTTTCCCTGTGGTCCCAAAACGAGCACGATTGCCGACGCGTCCAATGACGGCCGGCAAGGGGGCGGGATTGGGGAAATCCCCAAGAACACCCATGTTTGAGGGACTTTCCACCCTGTTTTTGAGTTTCTGAGGTAAGTTCGTTTATTATTTCCACTGCATATGTTCTTCACTAGGGCTCGTGTATCCCTCAGTAGTAGTGGCATTGAAATTTTCGGACCCTCCCTGAACTGTTGCTTTAAGTTCAAAGTGGAAGTCCACTTAGTTTTTGGTTAGTTTAGGAACTATTTCGAGATTGTAGTCCAGGATTTTTCATACATACGGCATGAGTATGTTACATAGATATGTAACAACATGAAACATTTTGTAGAAAAAAAACCGAATCCTCGGAAAAATCACTCCTTGAAGTCCCTGACACCCCATGGGTGTCAGGCGGCCACAGGGAGCAAATTGGGCCTGACACCCATGGGTGTCAGGCGGTCCGGAAAAGGGTTGAATAAACCTATTGGTTATGCTCGCTCGAGGACGCGAATGTATTGTGAGGCTAGCCGAAGGTTTTTGTGAAGAGGTTGACCTTTGTACTCCACAATTTTAACATTTTGCAGTCTGGGATTCGAATGATAAATTTCAGTTAATGTCGTACTTATCTCCTTTTTATAATAAAGCCATGGTTCAGGGAGTACCACAGCTTCATAAGTCCAGAAATCTGCGGATTGAAGTCATCAATAGTATTGAAGGTTAGTCCTTGATGTGGTTTTTGAACACATGGGAAAGAGGGTGGCGATGCGACGTGAGGGCGCACTGCTTGAAGGATGTGAGCAGCGACACACCGCGGGTGTTTTTCCGTATGGTGGCGGCAAAATCACACGACTGCGGAACTAATGACTAATGCAGAACTCGGCATTGGCCATTGCCTTGGCGATGAGCAACCCTCTTCATTACATACCAAAGGAAACCCAGAAAAAAAAACTGACGGCAATTTGGCATCGTGGGATACTGCGGCAGCTAGTGCCGCGGCAATAGATGGTTTGGTGATCGACGTGCCATCGAATCGCTTTTTGTAGTAGCTGGCTAGCGTGCCAAATGACAATGCGCTCATAAGAAGGGATTTCTGAATACTGCGTTCATCTATTTCTTAGTTATTTAGTTTTTTTGCGAGGTCGTACCCACTTCCACAGCTGAAACGACAAAGATTTCACGGGGTCTGTATGTCGAAGGGTGATTGTAGTACATTCTCAATCGATAGGGCAAAACTGACTATTAGTCATAACGTTGTTTATTCATATCTATAGAAGCTTCTTTAGATATGATTAACGTGTAAATAAATAAAATATTAAATGAATACTCTTCGTATCCGGCGGTTACGGAAATCTGCACTACACACTTCACAGCAAAAGTGACGGCGGTCTTCAAGTAGATCTGGTGACCAGTAGTTTAGTTGCAGCTGATAGGTAATAAATGATAGTTGAAGTTAGTGACAATTGAGAGAATACAGGTGATTAGCCGGTTGCAGTTGTTTTTTATATTTTATCTATCCAAAGGCAGACTCCGGGATAAAATGGGTGTGTAGAAGCGCTTGATAATGAATCTGGAAGTGGCTGGTTTGGAAAAAAAAAGAAACCAAAAGACCCCTCCCCTCCGCCCCCCTCGAGTACGCTTCGAATGGAGACCTGCTCTATTTCAGCCGCATTCCACTTTTGGGATAGAGAAGGGGCGTGTTGGACGAGTTTCACGACCTAGCTCCAGTTGCTCCAGTGCCAATGACATTGAACGCAATGGCAACCACTGCCTAATTGCGCCCGCGCTTTTCTCGCAACGTCACGTGGCAGCCTACAGCGGAAGACTAAGAGTTTTTTTTTTCGAAAAATGAACCTTGAGAAACGATTAGGTGCTGGTTGGAAAAGGCAAATCCCTTTTTTCTTGCCATGCCAGATGTTTGCCACAGAGTGAAAAAGAAGGACATTTTTTCGAATAATGAATTTGAAACTAAAAGCTCAGAAGCCCACATTCGCACGAAAAAGCAAACGATGAGTTTTTAGAAGAAGTGGGCCATCACAAAATTTAAGCTACTCTTCGAAGAGAGAAATATTGGAATTTTCTGGATTTTTTTTAACAAATCTCTTCAAAAAGCCACCTGTATCACCTGTCACCTGTCGTCCCGTTGATCGTCGATTTGCTCGAGCGGGCGCCAGCAACGTCTCCATTCGTCCCTGTCGCGTGCAAGAGTGGTCCAGTGGATCCTCCTCGCTCGAGGGACACGAAGTCCTTCATTCCTTTCGTTCAGAGCTTTCGTGAAGAAGTCTGACCATCGGGCCGGCGGTCGTCCAGGTGTTCGTTTGACGTCCCGAGGGATCCAGTCGGTAACCGCTCTGGTCCAACGGTCATCGCAAAATCGCATGACGTGTCCGGCCCACCTTATCTTCGATTCCTTGGCGAAAACGGCAGCGTCCCTGATCTTCGATCGTTGGCGTAGTTCGGAACTCCGGATTCCCCTCTGCACTTGCGTGTATAGGGTTACTCCTAGCATCGTCCTCTCGACAGCGCGTTGGATAACGCTGACCGCATGCTCGTCCTGCCTGCGCAGAGTCCAAGTCTCTGAGGCGTAGGTTAGGGCAGGAAGGACAGCGGAATCGAAGAGGTGGGCACGGAGCCGGATGTTCTTCGTCTTCTTCACTACTCCCTCGATGTTCTTGTACGCTCCCCAAGGAGCTAGATCGTTCATCATATTGATTTCCCGACCTAGGTACACGTAGCTGGAGCATTCGGTGATGTTCGTTCCGTTGAGCGTGAATGGGGCATCGGAACCACGGATCTCTTTCACTGAGGGTCCTCTCTCACTGAAAGATCTCGAGCCGGTTGGTGGCGAGGCTACGTGGCGCGACCCCAGGTGGCGGATAGGGGGTAAATCGCGGACCAAAAGCCACCATGTACTTGCCCTGAGACGCAGGTGGATTCAGGGGATGGACTCCCTGTTTCTGTAGTGCTGTGTTGATTCATACCAGCTGTCTCCACTCAGGCGCATCCATGCATGCTTGCGTGTGTGGTGCGCGCTCTGTGTGTGTGCGGTTGGTATCCTGCATGTCGGCACAGCCAAAAGCTTGCATTCAAGTGACTGGGAAGTACATGGGAGGCGATTCGGGGCCGCCTCCAAAAAATAAGCCCCTTGTTCCGCTCCAGGATAGCGTGGCTAACTACCTGGAGGTCTATCCTAGCCCCACACGACAGAGCCTGGCAAGCTACTCGTGTGCCTTCAATATGCCGAAAACAGCAATATGGATGGGCCTCATTCCCCTGAACCTGAGGGAGCCCCCAATACGGCAGCGTTGGGTAGGACCGCTCGGGAGAGGCTGCTAGAATCTCAGGGCCCTGATTGAGGTAAGCAAACCAGCCCTTTTGGCGTTTCGGCTGGGACCGTATGCTGAATGTTGGGGAGGGATGGGGTCCCCAACGGTCGACGGTTTACTTCAACTCGGTTGGTACGATAGGAGAGTACTGACGCAAGTGGTGCAGCTGGTCCAGCAGCTCCGCCAGAAGGGCTGGTTTGCTCACCCCAGGACTAAGCCTTGGAGAGGGGACGGACCCGTCCTCTCTTTAAAGCTTAGTTCTGAGGTAGGCACCAAATTGTGGCGGTTCTAAGGACGAGTTGAAGTGGTCCGTCCACCGTCGGGGACTCCATCCCCTCCCCAACATTCAGCATACGGTCCCAGCCGAAGCGCTAAAAGGGCTGGTTTGCTTACGTCGGGCGCTGATTGGCTGCCTAAACGAATAAGGCTTCAAAAAGTCGCTTTTGAAAAATGTTTTGACCTTTCAGATGAAGGTGTGCTCTCTTAGGAGTTTGGGTTTCCGCTTCGTAACAGTATTTCCAACTTGTAAGATAGACTTGGTAGTGTTTTGGAAGCGAAGGTCATGCACATTCCAAGCAGGATCAACCGTCCGATCGCACTATTCGATCGAAGAGGCCGCATTTGTGGGGTCGCATTTTGAGGTTGAGCGAGGTTAATGGTTTCTGTAGAAGTGCGAGCGGAGGTCCTCAAAACAGTTCTGGAGGTAAAAAAGTGGGCGGAGTTGGGCTTGTGTCGACTGGTCTCAGAATCAAATATTAGACTGGTCCATAAGTCTTGCAACAAACTGGCGAATTTTGAATTTAATATTTTTATTATCTTTTTGTTCCATTCATCCAGCATGCTACACACCATCAATATCTACAACCTATTGCCAACGCACTAGAAGCTGCTCGATGCCTCCTTGTAGAACTCCACTGAATTCTGATCGAAGAAAGATCAGATGTCGATTTTGACATCATGATGGTTAGGATGAGATTTCTTCTCTAGGAGGTGGTTCTGGAGAGGGAAGCAGGTGGGCATCCCACGAGGTCAGGGCTATAAGGTGGATACGGAAGAACTCTCCGTCCAGAGTCTCAAAATTTTCCTGGATTTTCTTAGCAAGAGGTGGTTCAACGGTGTCATAAAAAAAGCAAACTTTGCCTTGTTTTTCTTTCGTATTAAAAGCGTTGCAATCGAGCTGTGGACGGTTGACTTCCGCGTTGACTGCGACATCTACACGTAGGGTTTCCAGAGCTCAACTCCTCTCGTATTCCACCAAAAATCCGAGAAGGCCCTACTTGGACGAGGTTGAACTTGAGCAGTAAGAACTCCCAAAGCGTTTGAGCTGGACTATCGCCGCTTGTTTATTTGTTAGCACACTGTACCACTCCTCATCTTCGGCAAATGTGATGGATGGTCAATCGAAGAATCCATAGTAAGTCGACTTGAACATGCCGATGTCAGATCTGTTTGGAGGTGATTCGGGCTCAAGGCATGTGGGATAAAGGATAAAAGGATAAAGCATTTGCCGTTGATCAATCCCTTTTTGGGATGCGGCACGCATTCTACTTCCATTTGTACATTCGTAGTGGCGTTTGAATGCGATGTGGCCTATACAATGACTTGGGGGCCAGCCGATGTACAAGTCAGTGTTTTTATCCTCCCAGACAAGTCTGGTACCAATTAACCGACCCCGGAGGGATGGAAGGCTTGGTTGGCCCGGGCGACTCACGACCCAGGATTTGATCCCCGGACCGCTCGCGTGGTAAGCGTGCCACTTGCCACTACACCACTTCCGCCCCACTTCTGCATGTGGGATCCAAATTCTATATTTTTGGATTTTTACAAGTCCTTGAATATGCCACATTGCTGTCTCCTTATCGAAACAGAATTGCTCTCGGTCAATATGTCAGGTAGTGCATCGTGATTGCCAGTCACGGGGTGGTTGGAGTGTGGATCATTTTCAAATAAAAAAGTCAACGCTGAGCAGAGTGAAGCGCCGGTGCACTGTGAATTGAGAGAGCGTGCCCTCGCCCATCTTCTGGCTAATCCTTGGTGTAGCATGACTTGCGGAACATTCCAAGCAGTACTCGTAAAAATTAAGGGCACGAAGAGCTTTTCGCGAAATCGGTGTAATATCCATAACAAGTAGCGAGACAACGAGCTGGACGGTTGGCTGAAATTGCAAAGGTGGATGCTACGTCAACAAACATGTTGCGGAATTTTCGGAGTTCTCACAAAAATTCTCTAGCATTAAATATTATTTGTTGCAAATTTGTTCCAAGACTTATGAACCAACCTAATATATGGAAGCAGCCAATCAACCGTCATGTTCGCCTAAAGGGGGAAGGTCACCCGAAATCTCGGAGAAACGCGAACATGACGGTTGATCCTGATTCCGAGTCGTCTACCTAGGTAATTAGAAAATTTATGATTTTGGGGAGGTTATGTCCCTCCGAAATATTTTTCTTATCGCGCCCTTATCTCACTGCTTAATGAGTGGCACGCTCCTGGGTTAATGCCGCGATGCATTCGCCATTCCTTGAGGACATTTAAATATCATAATCTAATGTTTACTTGCATGTACTTCTTCACTAACCAAAGAGCAACATGGGGTAGTACCGGGACCCTTCAAGGTGAGATAGGGGTCGCAAACTTCTTGAAAAGTAGAAACGCTGCGGTTGACCCTAGTTCATAGTGTTTTCATATAGCAGCAGGGTCCCCCATGAACGAATTCTGTTTCACTCACAATTTAATTGGTTTGTTGCGAAACAGCTTTTGAAGCACGTTGCCAGTCATTAGAGTCAAGTCGAACCGATGCTAATAGATGTTCGCATCCGTACCCTGTCGAAGATTTGCTTGGTAAAGGAAGTTCTTGATATCCTTGTTATGTTGCATACTACCAATAGATTCTGGTTGCGCCATTTAGCATTTCAACACTTACTTACAAATAAGATAGCCCAGGCCGCCATTGAGGAAGATGTATACGCCTAGATGTGTTTCTGGACGCTGACAATTCACCTTTGTGAAGTTGCTGAACGATCCCTTGCGCGGAGTTATGGGAACAAAAGAGCGCGACCGTAGTGGTCGGTGCTCCCAGTCAAGATGTCGCAGGATAGACCCTTTATTACGCTCACTGTCGGCTTCTTATTTTCGAAAATATGAAATGCAGCTAAATAAACTGTTCGAAGCCGTTAACGCTGTCTTTACAAAAAAAAACCAAAACTGCGAACACGATACAGAATTGATACTACAATGTTGTACCTCGATCGCTATGGTTGCAGACTTTTGCTCCATATCCGTTTAACCCATACGTGACAATGGCAACCACCGGTGGCTGCAAAGATCTCTTCGGGACAATGGTATCCACCGGTGGCTGCCGTGGAATTTGGAAAGTTTTCTTTCCTGAAAAGAATCTTCATACCCTCATTCATCTACGCCAGCCCTGGGCAGGGGAAATCTCCATCCACTCAAATTTTATTGAAGAAAAATCTCCTGACTCTCCTGCTATTGCGCAAGTTCCGCGCGGACGCGACTGGGTTAGAGTATTGTTTAGCAGATTAGGAAGTTGACTTGAGAACTGCCTCCAAAAACATCTAGATTTGCACATCCTTTCTCGAATGGCTATGACGAATAGGATCCTTGACTTTTTGCAGCTTTGGGTGGTTTTGGTGATTCTCCCACAGCCTAGATTGCTATCAAATGTCAAGCCACACACACGTCAAACCACCGGTGCAAATCAAATCTGCCATAACTGAATTTTTGAATGGAACCATTTTATTTATTTTGTTTTATTTTGTTCAAAACTTTTCCTGCACGGTGGTGCCGGTATACGTAAGATCGGTCTTGACGTGCCGGAAAGCGGCCTCAGGGGACGCCCGAAGCAGCGGTGGCTCGATACGTTGCACGAAGACTTGAAGTCGGTTAACATCCACCCCGATCAAGCATTTAATCGGGAAAAGTGGCGTCAACACATCAGAAAAGCGGACCCCGCCTACAAGCGGGACAGATTCTATATTAGGTCAACTCATTCAAACATGTCCAGACATCTAGAGAAATGGTGGGAAAAGTAAAAGAGCTAGAGCATTCTACTTGCTTTTTGCTTTTAAGCTAGCACACCCAGCTACGGTATACCCTAATTTAGTTCATAGTGCTGCAGGAGGAAACACTTAAACACATAAAAGAATTCATAGTGACCCAAATCGAGGTGGAATTTCCAAATGATTGGTGACACACGTAAAATTCGCAACTCGAATTCTCTGTGTGCTGGCTCAACTTACGCGTGATACAGTGTTCTCGAAGTGCTACGTTGAAGATATGGTGTGAGAGCTCAAAGAAGGGAGAACGGAAGCGAGTTGTGGTTGAGGACGCGTTCATATTGTCCACCTTGCCCAAGAAGAGCGGGTGGATGAAATGAGGTTTCAAATGGCGCATCACAGATGTTGAACCTTTGCGATGTTTGCCCACGAGACTTGCAGTCTAGCTGCACCTGTTACGCAAATTGTGCCCAAAAATTGGGGATGGTCCACAGAACATGTTTTTGGATATCCCATTTACTCCCAGATGCAGGAGTCCAGAATCGAATTGGTGTCTGTAGCAATGATTTTCTCTGCCGATAACGGCATTTAAGACTATCAAACTGGACCCTGCTCATAAACGAAATTTGTGTGTAATTGTACGCTGAGGCCAAAGTCAGAAGTGTCAACTTTGGATTAACGCGAATGAGGAACTGCCCGAATTGGATCACGAGAAGTCACGTGGGTTCACGTGGATGATTATTATGGCGATGGATTTCTGAGTGTGCCTCTTAAATGGCTCTGTCGGGAAAAAACCTCCGGCGTTTCTCAAGTTTATGGCTTGTTTCTTAGCGAACAAATTGACAAAGGAATAGCAGTATAAAACTACAATAACGATATCATCACCTATGTCGATACCAGACCCTACATAGCTCATATTGCTCACGGGTATTTCGATCAAACGGATATTGTGGCCTCTTCTTATCAGCCGTATTTTCCCAACTGCAGCCATGCGACCTCAGCTGTTTTATCGAACTGAACGCCCTACTCGTTCGGAAGCGCTACGACAATTCGTTGATCATCTATACTGACATCAAAAGCATCTTGTCTATACTTGTTGAAATGAAGAAGCTGCGCGGTGTCCAGTGTTTTCTAGACGCTGGGATCGGGTCGTTAACAACGACAAGATCTGCTTGACTTCACACCAAAGTATTAGCTTTTTATCTTTCCTGCTGTTCATTTTATTCGAATAAAACCGTGGACATGTTTGAATGAGATGACCTAATAAATAAGAAAAAGAAGAAGGAGGAAAAGAACTTCTCTTAGCGTGAAATATTAAATGAGTTGAAAAGCTCTAGGTAATAAACTGAACTTCATTTTATAGGTTTGCACGTCACATGCTATGGAGTAGCTTTATCGGAGAGCCCGTCCGTTCCATGATAGCTTTTTTGAATGTGTCAATTGCATTGTCATACTTTTTCAATACTCACTTGAGCTAGACATTCCCTCAGTTCAGCAGTAATTGCTTCTAGTTTTGTGTCTCGATCCTATCTCTGTCTTTTGTTTAAATGCTGATCTGCTCAGATGCTGTTTTGCCTACAATCACTATTGGTTTTTGGGTTTACGGTCGTGAATACGCGTTTATTGTGGGTTGTTTTCTAGACGTTATCGACTTTTTGTCGTGTTTATTTTATTGACTATGTCGAGCTCTGTCATCCTGTCAGCATGGGCACTAGAGTCACATTGGTGGAATGTGTAGAAGGAAGTCACCATGCGACGTTGCGTCTATTGCAGTTCAAATTCTGCGCCTAGTTCGTGTGCTGCGCGTTTCACACGGCGCCGTACGCTCACATGGTTTCTCGCAAGGAAAACATCTGAGATGGAAGTGATTTCTCTGCGAGACTACGTGTGCGTCTTGCGTTCTATGGGAGACCGGGCAACGCCTGGGGTGCGAAATCTGAAGCGCATGGTCTTATGTCGCGCGTTGACCACCTGTTGCGCATCCACGGTGGAGTGCGGTCCAAAAATGTTATGTTAGTACATAACATCAACATTGCGGCCGTCTGTGCACTATTTCGCTGACTTCGTACGTTCTATCTCATCCTGCTCGAAAAATTACAAACAGTTATTTACGCTGCCCACATTTTACTGGAATTTTATATCGTGTCATGTGCTTGTTTCTACTAGGGTTTTTTTTTCCTTGTGTCAAGTAATTGTAGTCCTTTTTTCACGGTGTTTCTTCTTTCCAGTCACCTACCCTCTATTAGGCTTTTACACCGTCGATTAAAAGTACTTGTCATTTTATTTTTTCTACTTTACTTGTCCTAGAGAAATTTTTCGTTTTCAATTGTTCGCCACCATAATCACTACAAAACTCAGTATACTCGAACAGTTTGCATGTGAGATTGCGTAGTAATTCTCAGATCGATCATCTCCATTCACGATCGTTTGTGATTCTGACAGCGGGCTGTATTGAGTTGCAGATTACGGTTTCATTATTACTCCAGTGCGTGTGTACGTCTGTATTTGATTTTGACGTCATCATCATTACTTACAAATTCGATATCGCGTATTTGGCAAAAAAGAAGTGTTTTATCAGTTGTTACCGAAATGTAAGTGGGTAGTGATTCATTCAACGAAAGTCAAGTCAAAGTCAGGTTTCCCCACCACCTTGAGGAAAAATGCTTACAAGCACAGAGCAAAGAGAAATGATGGAATAGCTCAGATGATAAAACAGAGCAGAGAGTAGCGTATGCTATGCAGATGTTTTCGGAGGGGAACTAACCAAGACAGCGCAGGGTATGACATGGTCGTGGATTTCTTGGTAAGGGACGGACTTCCTGACGAGGAGGGGTATTGGTAGGGATTCTCTCCCAACTCGGCGCTCAATTAGAGTTTTGAGGGGAGTCAGGGATACCCATCACGTTGGTCTGATTTCAAAAATTTCATGACCCATCCCCCCCCCCCACCCCCTTCTCCTCTCCCCACAACACTTTTTATATGCTTTATATGCTGTATGCTTACTATTGTGCGTGGGTCTGACAAGGAAGAAGATAACACAACGTGAAATAAGTGCAATCCATAAAAAAATCACAGGCACATGGCTTGATCGAACACAAGTAGCAGGACATGACCTTCAGTAGCTTATTGATAAGCAAATAATCGCAAAATGAACTGCTTTCGTTTTGAAGTGAACAGCATTGACATTGATGCCCGTAGTGTTTTTGGCGCATGCCACACATATAAAAGCTGTCTTGCTCTCGTGCATACCTGGTAATACACAAATGTAGCATTCGAGACATCGGGACATTTTATGGAATTCCGTTACAGGACCCATGTCACTCGCCAGAACCCATGTATTCGACACAGGATCCACAAAACAGCTAACCCCATAACACTGGCGACATTTGCTTTTTCCTCTCAAGTTTCCTACGTTCCCTCGTTTTTTTGCCTATCGCTTGTTTCTTACTCAGCCTTTCTGAAAATACTTTCAAGTGACGATCGAGGGCAGCCACGTCTTCAATGAATCATATGACTGGTACATGTTACATATAAACGAATGTAATGGAAAGGTTCGAGTCAAGTTCTGCGCAGCACCTCGACAGGGTTCAGGCGGAACATCTGAAGAATGCAAAGACAGTTAGCATAGGAGCTTTGGCTCGACTCTTCACGCCCTACCTGTCAGCAGGGTCAATTCGCGTTGCGCAAAGAACAACGAGGGGGTCGTATTCAGCCGACCGAAAAGGGAGGGGGTCGTATCCACAGACGGGGCTGCAAGACGGCTTGAAAAGTGCAGTGTCCGGGAGTGCACTTTCACCTCTAATGTTCTCCAGGAGCTCTGCACAGCTGTCGGAGAGTCACACAGACAAGAGCTCCATGGGAGCATTAGAGCATGCAGAGCATTATAAGTCTCACTATCAGCCATTATTATCCTTAATACACGGACGGCGCTTTCGCTCGACAGCATAGATCAAGATTACAATAGCCAAAAACTTTGTTACAGCGTAGTGCAAAAACATGGTCTGTCTTCGATGATCGAACATTCCTGAAATCCCAAGGAGAACAAAGTGTAGAGCAGTTCATGGGAAGTGAAACAAGAGTACCATATAACAGTACAATGCAACTCAATCACGATACTAACACCTTCTTCAGGAAAATGGAGGACTTTCAAATGCGAGTGCGACTTCTGCCCACAGACAGGTGCACGGCGTATACCCGAGCAGGCGTTTTCCCATAAAAACGCCTTCTCTGTCAGCGGCCGTAAGCAGACAAACTTTCTGAAGAGAATTTCGATGCTTTCAAATAAAATCTAAGCGAAACAAAGTGTAGCGAATTTGCTGAATTGAGTTCTAGAGACGCCGTAGGAAAATTGAGGCAGAAGAAAGAAATTTCAGGAAAATTTCACAGTTGTTATGAAGTACTCTTCGAGTGGATTCCAACAATCTTTACCGCTTCTCATCACATTAATTTTGAAGGAAGTTATGGGCCTTTGAAGACTGCATAGTCGCGGTCCAGGAAAATGGCTTGAAAATCAAAATCCAAAAACCATAAAAACCAAGAAAAAAAAAACAAGGTGACAAAAACGGAACAACGGGACTATTTTTTGAGAGAGTGATCGTTGGAAAAAAGTGAGTACTTGTTTGAAAGCTCTAATCTTCTAGTTTCTAATTAGCCTTAGACATCTGCAAAAAGTTGATTATGAAGAAAGTTATGAACGTTTGAATGTCGAAAACTCGCGCCTTCTCAAAAATCGGACCACAAACCCCCCAAAAACGGAACAACGGGACTATTTTTTGAGAGAGTGATCGTTGGAAAAATTTCAGGTGCTTGTTCGAAAGCTCTAATCTTCTAGTTTCTAATTAGCCTTAGACATCTGCAAAAAGTTGATTATGAAGAAAGTTATGAACGTTTGAATGTCGAAAACTCGCGCCTTCTCAAAAATCGGACCACAAACCCCCCAAAAACGGAACAACGGGACTATTTTTTGAGAGAGTGATCGTTGGAAAAAGTCAGGTGCTTGTTTGAAAGCTCTAATCTTCTAGTTTCTAATTAGCCTTGATTTCTAATTAGCCTTGAATATCTGCAAAATGTGGACTATGAAGAAAGTT
>MU868757.1:65342-75477 GCA_036418205.1 Ostertagia ostertagi | reverse complement strand
GGTGCGTAAATGTCACAAGAACAAAAACATTGACACAAAAGGACAGGTCCCAGGAAAAAACACAGGGTGGCCACAAATTACAGTAACAGGAGCGTACCGAATATGATTTTAAAAGTAAACGGATGGAGTTATGAATGTAGCTCCTGCTCATTTGCTTGTATTAATAAGAAGTTCATTCTTTAGTATTACCAACTTCATCAGTTCAAATTGCTCAAGTCTTCAGCTCTTCATGAAATGACTCGCTTGTTTCGTCAAGGAGTCCGACTGTTACGTTGCAAAGCGAATTAGAATCTTCAGTGGGTCTGCAACAACCACCATTGCGAAGACCAACCTACTATGTGCTAGGAACGATTGGTCTGGACGCGGAAGAAAAGCTTCGTTTGTTAAGAAGAAGAATATTGAGGAAGTACTCGCAGAATCGCTATGGACTCCTACAAAATCAACCCGTCGTTTTTCTCCCGTTTTAGCGATCGGGTGCACTTTCTTGGCAGGAACTCGTCTGAAAACACTTGGTAGCAAAGGCACGTAAACGTGTAGAAGCTTACAATTAGCTCTCTGATGAGGAAAGTAAACCGAAAAGAAGTGGAGTTGGATAGAGGCGTTAATTAGTTCAGTATTTCTGATCTCGGGTCAATGTGACTGAGGAAGGGCCAGTCGCCGACGCGGCGCATGGCATGTTCGCGGCATAGTGAAACTCGAACATTCCAGCTTTTCACGCATGTCAAGTGACTGCCCTCACCCCCACCCCCTAGACTGGCTACACTCCCCTGGCTCACGGATCCCCCGCTCCGCACTGAGGTACGCGTCATGCGACGGGCGCGGCGGCGACTGTCCGCCCGAGCCACATTGCGCCCTGATCTCTTTCACATATGAAAAGTTTTCAGAGTCGATTGGTGATTATGTAGAGCGACAGAAACTGCGCTTCAGTCGAGCCAAAGCTGTATCTCAGACATACATGGAATCTGGAAACAGTGAAGGATTCTGCGATGACCGCAACGAAAATCACTATACCTTTAAATTCTGTTTCACAAAGCTAAAATAGAAGATTAAGGATCACCGCGAAACTTTTTCGTGCTCAAATAATCCCTTGAACCAATGGAAGCCTTCGGAGAAATCACAGTATCGCTGAATGTTTCTGTAGAATAAGGCACACGACGAAATTAAAGCGAAATTCTTGCCAGCTGAGCTGTCCAGAGATCACTGCGTTTGGAAACGGCCGCATGGATATCCCCACTTACATACTGCTCAACGCTGCACGTAATGCTGAAGAACCACCTGCTGTTGACATCATGAAACCGTCAACGGATTCAAGAAGCTGCATGAAAATACTACAGTTCGCGTTAGCGTTAGACTGTTTGTACTTATAGGTGCTGGATGGAAGTGAAACGGGGTCACCAATGGGCCATTAGAAAGCCAAANCAAGAAATGAAAGTTGATGAGGTGCACTTAAACGCAAATCGCCTATCACCACGTCACTACTACACATTACCCGATAGAATTGCCATCTGCCGCTGATCAAAATCAGAACTACACATAGATGCGCGAGGATCGACTTTTAAACTTATTGCTATCTACCGTTACTTAATTAGATTAAGCTTAACCCATAACGGACGGCAGGGATTTTCTCTCCGCACCAGTAGGGTTTATGTAGGCCTATGTGAACAGCAGGGGTAAGACGGGGCTAAAGTAGGTGTCGGAGTCTCATCATCCAAAAAAAGAGATTTCCGTTGACGACAAGTTCGTAGCCCGCCTTTCCGCTCTAAAACTAGGGTGCAAAGAATGAATGGAAGCTGTAGGTGACATTATCGAAAAATGCGAAACAACAACCCCGAGCAAGGATGTGGCTATATTTAGGGGAAGGGGTCTCGGGACGTGCGAACCATGGGTAAGCCACCCATCAAATAGTAAACTTATGTAAAAAGATTAAGACAAAATGTATGTAAAATTTATTGTAGGTTTGTCAAAAAATCCAGCCGTCCAGGTCCTGGGAAGATATGTTATTCCACATTGCTGAGAGTATATATGGGTATATTAAGATTGCTAGAAACATTCCAAAAACAAAAGAAATAGTCGTGCGCCACCTTGTGGCGCACGCCGTCCGTTATGGGTTAAGCATTTGTATAAAAAAAGATAAAAAGGATAAAGCATTTGCCGTTGATCAATCCCTTTTTGGGATGCGGCACGCATTCTACTTCCATTTGTACATTCGTAGTGGCGTTTGAATGCGATGTGGCCTATACAATGACTTGCGGGGGCCAGCCGATGTACAAGTCAGTGTTTTTATCCTCCCAGACAAGTCTGGTACCAATTAACCGACCCCGGAGGGATGGAAGGCTTGGTTGGCCCGGGCGACTCACGACCCAGGATTTGATCCCCGGACCGCTCGCGTGGTAAGCGTGCCACTTGCCACTACACCACTTCCGCCCGAAAGAAGGAAAAACCATGAGAAACTGGTGAACTTCCCTTTGTTCGACGTTCGTCCTTATCGCGGAATCCTTCTTCAGAGCTCAGCTTAACAGGTCATTACTGCATAGCGTGAACCACACCTTCGATGTGGCTTTGAGAGCTAAATAACTATTTTGAACTTCTGTAGTTCACCGCTACCGTCCTCTCAATTCTATGCGACTCTTGCAGGTAACTATCGCAAAAACTCAAGAATCGAAAGGTATGTTTTTGCTCACCATTACACATTTTGACACTCATGTTTAGCTCACAGAATGAAAACAGCAGAATCTACACGCGCACGGCCGCGGCTCGAATCCTTTGAAACATTCGAATGCGTGTTGGCGGATGACCACCTTTGTAAACCAAATACTCTTCAAAGTACCTCAGAATTTTCTCTGACAAGTCTAGTACATGTAAATTATTACTGGTAATCACAAAATTAGGCTTCCGATAACATACTGCGCGACCGATAGGAGCTGACCCTACCAATCGTGCATGTATGGAGATCCGCCGCCGCTAAGCCACAATCCGTCGTTGTGTTGAAGGCGGATTGACGATGAAAAGTCCGGGATGGGACATCTGAAAAGTGACTCCTTTTTTGTAGCATACGCGTCACCTAACCTGGCTACGGGCCACGATCTGGCAATCTGCAGCACGTTCTTCGCGAAAAGGGAGACTCAGAAGGTCACCTACAGCAGTGGAGGGAGACAAACGGAAATCGACCATGTGCTGGTAAGAAGATCATCAGAACTGTGAAGGACATCAAGGTACTCCCTGGCGAAGAACTGGCTCCCCAGCACAGGCCCCTCCTGGCAGACATAGCCATGGACCTCCCCAAGAAGACAAGGGTAAGAACCGAGAGGAGAATCCGGTGGTGGAAGTTGCACCAAGCAGAGAAGAGTGACCTCAAGCGAAGGATAATGGAAGTTGGTCTCCCAGATCCTGAGGGACCAGTGCAGCGGACTTGGGGTGCAGCTGAGATCATCCTACGATGCGCCAAGGAGGTACTGGGCGAGACGCGAGGTGGATTCAGAGGAGACAAGGCAGCGTGGTTCTGGAACGAGGAGGTCCAGCGAGTCGTGAAGTACAAGCGCTGGCAGAAGACCCGGAGCCCAGGGGCTAGCGGAAACGCAGAGAAGTTCGTCTTCAGACTGGCCAAAGCCCGGCATCGGGCTACTCAAGATATCAGGGTGGTGAAGAGCGTGAAGAGCAGCAACGGCGCCATCCTGAGGAAGCCAGCCGAAGTCGGAGGAGGTGGGAAGAGTACTTCAGAGGTCTTCTGAACGAGGAGTTCTCCCACAAGAACAACTCACGGGCAGAGGCCACAGCTGGTCCCATCGCACTCTGGACAGAGGATGAGGTTCGGTGTGCACTTGGGAAGATGAAGGTTGGAAAGGCAGTTGGTCCGGATGGAGTACCCATAGAGGCTTGGAAGGCCCTGGGAGAGCACGGGGTGAGGTGGCTCACCCGCTTCCTGAATACGGTGACTGCCGAAGGGAAGGATGCCGGATGCCTGGAGAACAAGCACTATCGTCCCCATCTTCAAGCAGAAGGGTGACGCGATGACTCAACTACCGCGGTATCAAGCTGACAGCGCATACCATGAAGTTGTACGAGCGCCTGGTCGACTCGGAACTGCGGGACCTCGTCCAGATCTCCCAGGAAACAGTTCGGGTTCATGCCCGAAAGGTCTACAACGGATGCCATCTTCATCGCTAGGCAAGTGATGGAGAAGTATCGCGAAAAGTGCAGGCCTTTACTTACTAGCTTCACAACGGGAAAAGGCGTTCGACGGCTTCCGCGAGCAGTTCTATGGAGATCACTCTGGTAGTGGAGCGTGCCTGATCTCTCTGGTGAAAGACATGTACGATGGGGCTAGGCAGCTACACGCACTCCATACGGCCTAACGAAGGAGGTGGACATCACGGTCGGGGTGCACCAAGGGTCAGCTCTGAGCCCGTTCCTCTTCCTCCTAACACTAGATGCCTGGTGAAGGGGCTCATGGAGGGACCACTGAAGACATCCTCTACGCTGACGACGTCGCCTTGATAGCTGATAGTAGAGAGGAACTTCAAGCCAAGGTGCAGAAATGGCAGAAAGTCCTGGCAGAAGGTGGGCTACGGCTGAATGTCAAGAAGACCAAGTTCCTGAGCTCGAGGGTGCAGGGCCGACGGTTGTGTGGATCAGGCGGTGAAGGCTCGGGTCAACGCTGCATGGATGAAATGGAGGGAGTCCACTGGAATCCTCTGCGATCGAAGGTGCTCCAGAGCGCTCAAAGGAAAGGTGTACCGGACAGTGGTAAGGCCTGCGATGCTCTACGGCAGCGAGTGCTGGGCCTGAACAAGAATCACGAAAGGCAGCTTCACTCTGCCGAATGAGGATGCTGAGATGGGCCTGCGGCTGGACGCGCTGGACAAGGTTAGAAACGAGGATGTCAGAGCGGTCATGCAGACTGCCCCTGTCCAGCTGAAGGTACGGGAACAGCGTCTGCGATGGTATGGGCATGTGCTAAGGAGGCCAGCGATGGACTTCGAAGTACAAGGCAAGCGACCGCGAGGAGCCCCAAAGAAGAGGTGGAAAGACGTAATCAAGAAGGACCTAAGTGAAGTCACGGCCACGCAGAAGATGCCCTGGACAGAGCAAAGTGGCGACGACTGACAAAGACAGCGGACCCTGCGACTGCGCGGGACTAACGCTAGGGAGAAGAAGAATAGTTTTATCACAATTATCCTGTTGCAAAACATTGATATCTCAATCCTGTAAGCTACCCGATTTGTTAGCGGTTTGTTTATCCCATGAGCTTCCTTCTCACTCACTTCATTTTGCGGACGGACACACATACATACACACATACATACATACAAACCGACACATCAAGTTAGCTGTTTATAAAATAGAAGGATACTATGGCGAGTTCAATCATACAGTCGAAAGCCCTGCTCATTGTAACGTAACTATGCTTCTTGAAGTTCAATCTTACCAGCACATTCACTCCCCACCCTCTATGTATGTGTCTGCTTGTCTGCAAAATGAATTGAAAGCCAGGTTATGGAATAAACAAACCGCTAATAAAGGTGAAGGGTTGCAGGACTCGTGATGTCAACGTGTCGTGATGGTATGGTTGCGATAATACCCCTAACGGCTCTATAAACACCACTGACTTAGAAATTTCATATGGTGCTCAGTGACAGCTTGAGGATAGAAAGAGGGGGAGGGAGGCGGGATGGAGAGAATTGAGCAAAACTAACCCCGATTCAAAGTCCAGATCAGTTTGTGTTCCATTCTAACGGTGTCATGATTACAGCAGGACCCTCTACTATACAAGGCATCCGCATTGTACATACGCATTTACTGCATGAGGTGCTGACCTCGCAGGAGGAAGGAGCACAGCGGAAGGCCTAAAGCCAACGCAGGCAACGGGAGCTCCCTTCAGCCATCGTTGGACGTAAATGATGCACGTATGTGGGACGGTCAGTATATGTCTGTCCATCCGCAAAATTGGTGAGGTGCAGTAGCCGTCAGATGTTTCCCGAAATGGTTTTTTCGTGCATTACATTGTCTTTCTTGGGAAAGACTTGAACATTACCTAGAGATTTCTCCTTGTGAGTTTCAAGAGCGTGCGATTTGAAGATACTAAATCATATAACATAGTAATACTTGAAGCAAATTGTACAAGGAAAAGAAAACACTATCGTAATAACAATTTCGACGTGTACTGTTCACCGTTACTATAGCTGTTAGAATAAACCGTCCGCTAGCAAGCCGGAAAAGGGTACTGAACACCTTGAACAGGCCGCATCTACAGGCTACTACTTATGTTCTTCGCCACACAGTGATTAAGCCGGTCAGCCCTTCGATTGGCCGCTCGGTCATCATATTTAGCGCTAATCATATAAGAAAAACCTGTGGGGTTGTGCAGGCAAGTGGGACGAATTATTAGGTTTCGTCCCACTAGCACCCCACCGGGCTAGCAGTTTGTCATTGGTCGAGCCTCCCGTTTGCCCTATACTATTGCACCGGGTACCTCCCAGGAGGCCCGTCGCGCGGCAAGAAGGCAGAGTCGGCGGACGAGTTGCAGCGCGTGGTGTGCGATGTAGGACGTGCAATGGGACACTCTATTTAACTTGACGCGAAATCCCTATACGCGCGCGACTCGTCCGCTGACTTTGCCTTCTTGCCGCGCGACGGGCCTCTGGGGTTACCAGAGTCAACCCTGCGTTGCGCAGTTCGCAACGGCACGTTGAGAGATCCTCAACGCACGCTGTATGGGCGGAGACGCAGACGGCTCGAGCATGCGAGTGTGAATGTTCGCGCGAGAGAACGTGTCTAATCGGGCGAAACTGCGCAACGTGGCCGTTGAGAACTGCGCAACGCAGGGTTGACTCTGGTTCCTATTGCCCAAGAGGATGTGCTCATCTATAAGAAGGCCGCGATCCCCCCTCCCCCCTCCCCACGCCAACAAGATCAATGTGTAACGAGCTCATGAAGGTCAAGAGCAGTTTCTGCTCTTCTCATACTGGTCGACCTAATCGATTTGATTTGATTTCCGTGCGCAGTGAGCCCTAACTAGGTAATATGCATTGAGATGTATATGCACATTATTGCTAAGAGGGAAAATGACTTTTTCAGAACCAGTTAGTAGCGTAGCGTCAAGTGATCTTACGCTCATGAAGGATTCAATACTAAACAAAACTCAAGAAGGTTCCGCCGAAAAAGTTGGTAGTCGAGAAGATGCGGCGTCTGGTGGCTATGACATGTCGAAAGTGAAAAAATACGTAGAGGAAAACAAAAGTGTTTTGAAGACTGATGTAAGCGATTTTATTTGTAGTAGCAGTTCTAATAAACTGCGCTCAAATTGCATATTAACTTGTGTGTTAAAGCAACAGTCCCAGCAGGGTGGGCGTGGTCGGAAACGGCTGCAATCCCCTCGGCCGATTCCCACTTCGGAGCTGTTCAGCCCCTAGTCAAGAACGTAAGAAGTGTGACTGAACAAAAACTCACCTTGGAAAGCCGCTAGGGAGGGAGCTGAAGTGGGCGTGGTCGGAATCGGCCGAGGGGATTGCAGTCGTTTCCGACCACGCCCACCCTGCTGGGACTGTTGCTTAAGTAGAGACGAAAATAGGTAAACTAGTGCACTCTGAAGCGCAGAGAGTTTGTAGTATCTGGCTTCTGCAAAGCAAGGGAGCGGGTAGCCAAAGTTGAAAGTCGATGTTTATTATTCTTCCAACCGATGGTGGCACTACCTAATCGCTCATGGATTTGCAATTTGGATGGCTTTGAAATAAATAGACCATACAGTGCAAGTGGGGGAGATCCTCGTTCCAATACACCATACCCCGGCACGAACTAGCATCCTACTAACTATGAAGCGCTTCCTGTGTTGTCTATCGTCTGTCGTTCTGCATGTCTGTCACGAAATTCCCTAGCTCCTCGGGATCCACCTGGAGGGACCGGGTCAAGTGTGGAATGGGTGGGCAAGGTCTCACGTAAGTACAAAACACACATCAGCTAAGCGGAGCCCCGCCCACAGAGGGCGTGGCGTGCGTCGAAATGAATTGTACCGAGATTTTCAATTTCTCTTACAAAACGACCTCGAAACTGGGGCCAAAAAGTGGGTAAAGGTGTGCATTGGTAAGTCACATCGAATTAGGGAGACCCACCCCCGGTGGGCGGGGCGTTCTCCAAAAAAGCAGTGCTTTATGAAAAATTTCATAACTCGGTTGGGAGAAAGCCTACAGAGCAGAAAACAAATTGGTGTAGGGGAGCAATGTCTAAGGTGTTCCCAGCATACATGACGTGGGCGGAGGCCCGCCCACAATGGGCGGAGCGCGCTCTGAAGTGTACAGCATTTTCTACAAGTCCTCATAATTCGGGCCGGGGAAGTCTTAAGTGAGCCGGAAAAAGGTGGATAGAGGTGGGTGGAGGAGTGGAGGCCAACTGTCATCGGTGGGCGGGGCTTGACCAAAGTGGGCGGAGTTTGCGACGAAAATTCATAACTCGGCTCCAAGAAGTCCCGGAGGCCGGGAAAAAGGTGGGAGAGAGGAGTGGAGGCCAACTGTCATTGGTGGGCGGGGCATGACCAAAGTGGGCGGAGTTTGCGACGAAAATTCATAACTCGGTTCCAAGAAGTCCTGGAGACCGGGAAAAAGTGAATTGAGTTCGTCAACGGAAGGGAGGTCAACTGCTATTGGTGGGTGGAGCGTGCACCAACGTGGGCGGAGTTTGCCCTAAACTTATAATTTAGTTCCGAGAAGTCCAGGAGACCGGGAAAAGAGTGGGTCGAGTCCGACAACGCACGGAGGACAACTGCTATTGGTGGGTGGAGCGTGCACCAAAGTGGGCGGAGTTTGCGACGAAAATTCATAACTCGGCTCCAAGAAGTCCCGGAGGCCGGGAAAAAGGTGGATAGAGGTGGGTGGAGGAGTGGAGGCCAGCTGTCATCGGTGGGCGGGGCTTGACCAAAGTGGGCGGAGTTTGCGACGAAAATTCATAACTCGGCTCCAAGAAGTCCGGAAGGGAAGAGGTGGGTGAAGGAGTGGAGGCCAACTGCTATCGGTGGGCGGGGCATGTTCAAAGTGGGCGGAGTTAGAAAGGGAGTGAATTTCTAATGGTGTGCGGAGGATACACCAAAAAGCAGGTTTCGCCGCCAAAATATAAATCGGCTCAGAGACAGTTCAGAGATCGGGTAAAAAGTGGGGAGAGGTTGGCGAGGAAGAAAAAGATAGGTGGGACATGCAACGAAATAGGCGGAGTCTATCACAAGAAGTGTATTAAGTCATATTTGAGAATTTACGCCGCACCATCCCATATTGCCGCAGAACTATGCTGTGCACGCGATGCGTGCAGCGCCAACTGGTCATAACTTAAATAGGTTAAAACTGGAGCCGGCGTTGGCGGTGAGACAACTTATACTTGATATCCGAGAGTTGGGGTAGGCGTGTCACCGGAAATGACGTGGTGCACTTGATAGAAGCTATGTGGATAAGCTGCTTCCAACATACATCGCTGGATATCAGCAAAGCATGCTGGCAACAGCTTATCCACGCAACTTCTATCAAGTGCACGTCACTTCCGGTGACACGCCTACCCCAGCTCGCGATATCGACTGTATCTTCGCCGCGCGCCGTGTACGGCACATGTGGGTCACGGGTCACGCTGCGTCATGACGCGCTGCTATACTGCTCATTGTCGGTCCACACCGCAAGTGTAAAGACATTCTACATGCAATGTAGGTTCTTCATGGCTTTTCAGCTACGATCTGTAGAGGATAACAGATTCCTTTATAATCCGAAACAACCTCTCGGAGACGTTAAGAAAGGCAAACCCCAACAACCGGTAAGTATCACCTTCTCAATTTTTCGCGAGAGAATCTCGAGTTTATCAAGTTCCCTGCCATATAGTGATGAGGCAGTGGTATTATTGTTCATTATTGATGTTATATAGAGAGGTTATATAGGTCGACCATGCACGCAGGTTGCACCTTCACGGGTAAAGTGACACAGAGTGATAGGGATTTGCAATAGTCATTCCCTTTGAGAGGTAGCCCATTCGACATCTGATCAGGTTCGTATTTAACACCTTGGAGCCCACGCAGCCCATATGTGGGCTGCAGTCCTCCGACCGCATAGGACCTTTCAGCTCGCATTTCGGAAACAATTATTAGGTTTTTCATTCATTTTCTTTTCCATTT
>MU868757.1:41770-54924 GCA_036418205.1 Ostertagia ostertagi | reverse complement strand
GATTCGCGCGCGGGAACCCATTTACTGTGTTTGGGGCTGAGGCTTAGGGAAGAGAAGGGACTTTTGGTGAAGTAGTCTGTGTTCTCTCTGGCGTTCCTCCCCTTTCGCGGGCTCAGTCCTGTTACATACCATCGTTTAATTTGCTGTTTTGTTTTGAATGTTCCCCCTAAGGACAGAAGCGCCTCGATCAGCAAAACATATACTGTTGAAACTAAATAACTATCTCAACAAAAACTTACAACTTTAGTGATTCTTATTCGCTGATGGTAGTAATGAAATTTGCATGAAAGTCCTCTCCCATCTCCTTGCGCTGAAATCTCCCCACTGACACCGCTTCTTCAAAACTCTGAGCGCGGAGATTTCCAAGCCGCATAATCATGCGGATTTTATCTGCAATCTGCACATGTTTTGACGGTGTGGATTTGACTGCAGAACCCGCGTAGCGTTGCCTCGTCCGGATCGCCGCGCAACTCGCCGCGTACCAGCCCGGACGAGCCAAAAGTCCCCACCCACAAATTGTACCCTTTGCGTGAGCTCCAACGTTAATGCGCCTCAAGGCCTACTAACATGCCGTAACAGCAATAATGATTGTTTATGTGCCGTCCTCACATCGTTGCGCATAGCAATCAAGAAGCTAGTGTTTGGGCACTTGGTTCTAAACACCTTGCAGACCATTGCACAGAGTATCACGCTACTTTCCCATCAACAACAACGTAAACCTCCAAATACCGTTGAGACCCAGAGCTCGATTTTCTTTGTTTCACCAAAGAAGAATGCGAACATGATGAAGTCGAGCAGTCAATCTTCAACTTTGCACATATTTCAATGTCTTACTATTACAAGTATGACTAGACAAAAACGGCGTGCAAACGGCTTTCACACAATTTTTTCGACAAAGGCAACATAGCACAATATTCCTTAATGATGCAACACTGAAATGACTCTGGCTGCACCGAACTTAGCAATAATAATAATTTATTTGAAAAAAAAAGAGCTCATACAAAACAAAATCGTATCACAATCTACTACTTTCAACGGTAGGAACCTCGTAAAACCATATCTCTCTTCACATATACAAACTGATCGCCCCAGATTTTCGCATCTCTACTATGCGTATTATTTACAATACTTAGAATGACTATACCAGGACAGTAACGATTCCGCCACAGATGCAGTACGGCTATATCAGCTTATAATATGCAGTTCAAGTGAGGCTGTTGCTTGAAACGTCTCCAAATCGCTTCCTATAGCCAAAATGAGTACGAAGGAAACATGTATATGGATGGGAAACGATCAAACAAACAACGAATAGCACATAAGACTGGCAAAGTTTAATATTTTCTATACTTATCGCAAGCTCGGTGACAAGATAACAAATCAGAGGATTACGCGCAATTTTTATAAAACACTGTAACGGTAGCACAGCAATAGAAGACAATAGTTAATGTTGAGCGATTGGTGGACATGTAACTAAATTAAGTTTTCGGACCGCATGAAAGGAAAAATGAGAGAACGTTGGAACAAAAAAAATCGATCATCACAACTGATCTTCTAGTTCTAACTCATTCGATTAAAACATGTCTTAAAATTGGAGGAACAGAATCCTTTTTGGAACTGAAAGTCTCAAAATCGATGAAATCACCCACGTTCAAGTTGGCCTGATTTTGCCGGGCACGTAATTTCTGTCGATCATTGGCTCTTGTAGAAAAATGTGAAGTGAACGTTCATTTTGCGCAAGAGGATGTCCAGCTACCCTGAAAAGCAAAACTAACTAAACTAACTGCTTCAATGATGTTAAACGTATTCAAACACTTCCTTGCCACTTTAAGCTTTAGTTTTGCTAAGATTCGAAGAACCGTGCTGGTTCTACGAGGAGCGATCTTTTAGGAACCACAAGAGTGACGCAATGCTAAAGTGATGCGAGGCGATGCCGTGTCACTACTATAGTCCATAGATCAAATATTTTCATGCTTTCGAGTCGATAATTCGGTAACAATGTGTATAAAAACATCTGAATTAAGCAGAAAAATCCTTTCGCCAAATCGCTTATGTCCCCTGCAGCGGAAAAGCCAAAACCTTTGCTGTCACCATGTGTTAACTGACCCTATACTCAGACGACTTTAGAAGGGTTCAGCAATGTGCTAGGCCAGCTTTATGTGAGTGGCTGTGTAGTTGCTTGTTCGGCACTATTCAACTATTACAACCCCAAAATCTCAAAATTTTATTTTTCGTCGAAACTTTGCCTATAGGGGTAATTCGGTGCCCTGATTACGAAAATGACATTCATTTTCAACGGTGGCGCCATCTGGCGCCAGTTGGCGTCACCTTGTCACGACAGTTGTTTTCACCAATTCGATGTAAACTTCTGGGTAGGGGTTAATTTGGTGTCCTGATTACGAATATGACATTCATTCTTGGCGCTAGCTCCATTTGGCGCCTTATTCTCTTCGTCTGCGCCCTCCTAGTGATTAGATCGCGATCAGGAGCTTTAGGGGAGAGGAGGCTACGAGTGAGTGAGCCACCCACCCTGTGATTTCACACACTCCATCTTTGTCATGCGGTGCCTGATTTACCCACCGCCAAGATGAATTTTCGTAATCAGGGCACTTAATTACCCCTATAGGCAAAATTTCGACGAAAAATAAAATTTTAAGATTTTGGGGTTGTAATAGTTGAATAGTGCCGATTGTTCTAGTGGATACACGTTCTTGATTTCAACACGTGATTTTTTGCCTACTTTCAACAAATCCATGTAACCTATAATTTTTTAACCACTGGTTTGAGCTGAAGGTTAATTTTTTCTGCGAATTATAAAACACTGAAGAAAACTAAAATAAGAGAACTAATATTAGGTTGGAAAGAAAGTCCTGCAACACTTTTTCAAATTTTTGATTTTAATTTTATCTTTTTTGGTTACAACTCCTGACCGGTCTTATATCTACCATGAGTGTCCACCACTTGTCTCCAATCGCTCAGAAAATTTCTTGATGCTCCTTGCCAAAACCCAGCGGAGTGCGGTCGAGAAAGGAGGCGACCTCACTTTCGAGTTGGAGTTGATCGTCTGATTATTTCGTTATAAAGATGATGATTAAAGGTCCAGGATAGGTAGCACTTATTTACAGCTCGACCAGGAGGATTACGCTAAGAGAGGAAAGAAATCTTGCCGCAACTCCAGAATTTCTTACCGGGCTCATTTCGGATCATGGTGATTCGCAATGTCATGAAAGAAATGAATATTGTCGCGGTACGAGGGCTCTTGACGAGCTACCTCGGCCAGCTTCTGGAGTTTCGCAGCATAGACCTCTACCTACACAATGGTGCCCATAACGAAGAATTTGTAAATGAGCTTCCGTAGGAGCCCTTCCTGTAATGGAGTGTGTAGGACGCTGCTGGCCTCTTATGAAAATATCAAAAGATCGAAAGCGCTGGTAAAGCTGAAACACGCTGTAGCGGTGCACGACATGCCTATTGAAGCGATTGCAGATAGTGTTGGTCTTTGACACGAATCCATAGTTATGGAGACATTTGTACTAGACAGTGACTCGGAGTGTGGATTTACTAGTGGTCGAGGTTTTTTGAATTTTCTTGGATAACTACTGACTGCAGAACTTATATCCACCTCGTGGATTGAAGCCTTGAGAATGCTCTATCATTTGGTAGTCATAAATGTTACCTATGAATTTTTCAGAAAAAAAAGAAAATTTTGGAAAGAGTGTTTGCAGAACTTTCTTTCTCGTAACGCTAAATACAAGGAGGGCATAAAATAAGACACTAAATACACTTAAACTGACACTTGACTAAATAAACGGTGAATGAACAGTCATGAGATTGCCTGATTCTTCCGCCACACCTGATTTTGGGCCGCCCTTTGTTATACAAAAACTGGCTTCTTTCGTTTGCGGGCCTCTTGTTTATACATATTAAATCAGTCTTTGACTTTCAGTTGATTTCTGCACATTAGAAACACTCTTTCGTTACACCAAGCAGGAACCTTCATGCGACCCTGAAGACTGTCGGGCCGTGAGCTCACGACTTTGTTTTGTAGGCTTTTTGAGAATTCTATAAAGACAACGTCAATCACTATTTGGCGCTCAATCATGCCATTTCGAAGCAACTTTCATGGCTTTGTCCCCTCGTCGATCCGTTGAAACAAACCTGTGGGTGCCTTAAGGACCGAACTGAAATTCCTGATAACAACGGCTGTCGCGATGACATTTATTTTGACTTCGCGAAAGTTTTAGATAGAGTCTCACATAAGAAACTGATTCACAAGTTGGAGCTTCTCAGATTTCATACTGTTATCACAAAATGGATTTCCAATTATTCAAATGCTACATAGAACTTCACAGATCGAATTGATCAATCATTTTCCGATGTTACACGTGTATCAAGTGGTTTGTAGATTCAGTTGATTTTTGGCCACTACTGTATAACTACATTTGTGCACAAAACGATGAATGCAAATGAGCAATATATAAAATGTGCTAGAATCTAAAGAAATATATTCTAGGCTTCAATCGAGCAGGATGAATACTGTCTGCAATGCATCCACCTGCCATCTTGTGCGATTGAACCATCTTCTCACTAAGAATCAACGAACTATAATTCTTCTGAAGGCACAATCACCATCTGAACGGCTCAAGGAGCGACGTCAGCGTGTGCCGCGCTTAGGCTAATGTACATCTGAAGTCGCCCTGGACGAACTACTACATCTCAACTTTTCCACACATTGATTCATCACCGAGTGGAGAGAACAAGTTCGCATCGTGCACCAGGGCAAGCGAAGCGTCGAGAAAAAGTTTGTAATAAGATCCCCCCAACTGCCAAAGTCCATGAAACCACTACCCTCAACTCCTCATAAGTCAGAGCATGGATTTACCCCACCCTTCTCCAGAAAAGCTCGACAAGTAAAAAAGTCAAAAAAAAACTCATTAGCAACGAATCGTACCAACAAATGCAGTAAACACGACGAACTATCCACGAAAAATAGCACACTATGGCAGATCCATTCTTAATTTCCTTTAGAAGGCTTACCAGGTCTTAGGACTATACAAAGAATACTTCTCAATCTATGCATCCATCGACTGACGGAAGGTTTTGTAACCGCCTTAGCCAGCTGTGTGTTGACTGGACTTTGGCGTTGACCGTGGAGCAGCTTATCTACTATTGAAATTTGAACAAATATTCAAATGATTATAACTTTCTTCAAAGTTAACGAATTTTCAATCTGAAAGCAGATTTGGAGTTTTGTGAAGAGCTTCTTTCTAATCAGTATTGAAATTACAAAAAGTTATAAGAAATAACAAATTTAGATCAATTAACGAGGAAAATTCATGAGTGTGAGTTTTTGACATTTTGGAAAACCATAACTTCCTTCAAAGTCATTATATTTAAAATTGTCGAGGACTCCGCCCGAAAATCGCCGGAATGCCCTCTTCGCTGCATTGACTTTCTTTCCACGGCTATAGCTCCTTTCAGGGCAAATATGATGATTAGAGCGCGTACAACTGACTGGGCCCACTCTGGGACGCGTCGTGCGCTTCACATCCCTTCATGCTGGTCTGAGGTTCGATGCACATATTAATTCAATAGTCAAGAAGGCATTCTCGACACTTTTTGTTATCTTCAGAAACATCCATTGCAATGATGTCTGTGTTTATCTTAAATTATACAAAGCGTTTGTGGTTCCTATTCTTGAGTATGGATCCCAAATTTGGAGCCCATCTACGAAGAAATTACAAGTTAAGATTGAAAAAGTCCAAAAAGCTTTCACGAAAATTGTGTTGTGTAGATGCTTTCCAAACTCAGATTATCGTAATTCCATGCCACACTATCGACAGAGATTACAAATACTCAATATGAAAAGCTTGCTTTATCGAAGGGTTTTTAATGACATAATCTTTTGTTTCAAAATCTTGAGGTGTGAAACCAAGCTGCAAGCTAGCAAGTACTGGACCTTCCGACCCTATTTTGGTCGAACGAGCACCCTGGGTTTGCAGTGTGCACTGGTGAGAAAAAGGCATCATTATCTTGTCTCAAATTCACTCTTTTTCCGCTGCGCCAGATGGTTGGAAATGCTACCGTTTAGTGTTTTTGATGCTCCCACAGTAACTGCGTTTCGAGATAGGTTGAGAAAAATCGATCTTCTTATCACTCTTAAAATTACAGATTTTTGACTTTATGGTGCTGGAGGCCTCCATGTTAGCATTCCTGATGAAACGTGTTCGAGATATCAACCGTGCACATAGTGGGCATCGCTCAATTCGTGTGGTGACAGTTGCGTGCTGCTCTCTTTCTGGACTTTCGCCGTGGTTTTCTGCTCAGTCTGCTACGATCAGCCTGCTGGGGACCGTTTATGGATTGCTATCTTCGTTGGATTTCCATCGCCGTGATTTCCTGCTCAGTCTACTATGATCAGCCTGCTGGGAACCATTTATGGATTGCTACCTTCGTTGGATTTATCTTTTATTTTCATTTCTGCCTTCTCAGCTATATAAGAAAAAATGTGGTTGCTCACTGCGATTACGTTTGGCTTAGTAGTATTATTTTATTTTTCCTCCACGGAGGTTCTGTTATTTCTCTACCTGGCTTGCTAGTCAAGCGGTCCGACGCCTTATATGACTGTTTATGACGTAATCATCAGCACCATGTAGGTATGGGTCACCCTGGACTTCTCAACTGATGTTAACGCTTCAGTACCACATGCCATATTGTGCACAGTGGGGTGGAGCTCGGTGGGTCGCTTTCACGTTAAGTGCGGTAGTCTGCCTCTATGGTTCTCATCCAGCTTGCCGATTCCACGAGGGTGGTCGGTATACCCGTGTTTCGAAGTTTCGGCAAGCCCCAATGACCCCGTACGTGGCGAAAGGGCATCATTGCCGACTGATGCGGATGGCTCCACAAGCGACTACTGTTCGAGGCGTGTGAGGCGACCCTACGAGTTCCTTTCTAGTGTGCACGTGAGAGTGGCGGAATCAGTTCGAGTTTCTTCCTGTTCTTGTGATACACATATTCGGTTGATCTGCGATTTCCCCCTAGCCCCCTAGTTTTATCGATTCTCTCATCCTTTCGGCATTCGAACCGCTGGGCTAACTGGCACATTTGATTCACCTTCTTATGCTCTTAGTCATGCTTTCATGTTGAGCCATCCCTTGAATTGAATTGTTGAGTTGTTCGTTTCTTTTATCTTTTATATTTCTCGTTTTTTTTGTTCCTTCAATAGCTTTACGACATTCTAGCTTGAATCACACTGGTGCGTTCCCATGGCGAATATAGCACGCCATTGAGCGTAATAAATGTTAAATGTTAAATGTTAAATGCCTAATCCAAGCTTGCACAGCATCGATCACTCCTTGATATTTGTGTTTTTGTCGAGTCCTCCGAGTGATGATCCTGCTGCACCGATCCAGTCCAACACCTTCCTTTCAGAGAGCCACACATGACCCTCTCCCTTGCCGATCTGCCAAGGATTCCTCAACGCGCGCTTAACCCTGCAGAGCCATAGGGAAGCCTCTAGAACGTAGAGACCATAAAAAATCGTTCACAACGGCACTGGTAAATTCCTCTCTCAATATTCGAGAAAAAACGATCCACTCACCTTCCACTCGGTGAAGTCAGAGTGATCAAGCAACTCGACTATGAGAAGACGTACAGGAGATTAAGGTGTACCCTAGGTTTGCGGCTTTCAAGAGACTCTCCAAACCTGTCGACACACCTGACATTTGCAGCACTGCACGCGCTTTTGCGATTACACACGACCTCATCTCACGCACAGACAATACCCACAGTTTATTTAGACTTGGACGAGTCAGAAAAACAGAACTGGCATACCCATATGCAACCACTTTTATCAACTGCGCTACCATCGCGCTTTCAAGCAAATCAAAACCCCTCATGAGCAGATCCTCCATAAAGGAAAAGCATTGCAACATGAAAGACATGCTCAATAATTTTTTCACAAGAATGCTGGGTTGTGAACAAAACTTTCGCCCCAGGCGGGACTAGAACCCGCACCTCTCGCTTTCCGGGCAAGTGCGCTACCAGTTACGCTACCGGGGCACCATTTCATTCCAACTCAGCTTTTCATGGTATACGTACCATAGCTTTCAGCACTCACACGTATAACGTGTTGAGCCGGTTAGCCGATATCGGCAATGACCGCGAGGCTGAAAGCTTTAGCAATGAATTTTGACTTGTTTTGTTTGTTTGCTTTATTTTTAGGTTTATATTTATATTTTATTTATTTTATGTCTGTATTTTTTTATTACATTGAATCGCCACGTCCCTCACAAATCACCCACAATTGATCAGATTCATTGTTTACCATGCATTATGTGCTGGCAGAGTCATATTCTCGCCACGGAAATATACAAACATAAGCTGTGGTGACGAAACCATAAGAGGAACTTCAAAACGAAAGGGACAATTCCAACAAGTAACGGTTGAACGTCAAAAGAGACATGCCACAAAATTAGCCAATAGTTCCCGTTGCGTAATTTTCACTTCAATTGAGGACTATTGCTAAAAAGAAACCGTGGTAATAAGAGAAAAACGCGACATACTTCAAGGTTATCAGTAGTTATACAGGATAACAAAACTAACTTTACTATCTCTCTCCAATTCCCCGCGAAGCCAATCGAAGTCGCTGTACCTGCGACGCACACTGGATTCCTTCTGCTTGAAAACCGGCAAATTGGACTGAAACGAATGAAGGAGCTTGTTTGACTACACAAAAACTGTAAACGCTGCACTTTTCCCCAATATCATGATATTGGACCGCTCAATCAAGAAACCAATAAGAAGTCGACATAATCCCTAAATCGCATAACGTAAGTGATGAGTCAGCGTACTAAAAGGTGTCTGCTGCACATCTAGTAGTTAAATGAAAGAGCACATCAAGGATACCATCAAGGAGATCAAGGATACCATCCACTAATTCGGATTTTAAATCCATTAATTTTCGAAACATGATGAAGAAAGCTCCCACTAAGAATCCGAATCTCTTCAGAAATGGACAGTAATTCCCCACGAGTTGGACATCTACAATTACAGGAACACCTACAGTGAATCATCCACGCATCCAGCATTTTGCAGAATGGTCCCAACCTTTCTTCAATGTACATACATCGCAACCTCAAATACAAATTTGCAGTACATTTGTTACCAATTTGCACGGGAAAGCTTCCACAGAAAGATTGTTTTGTCGTAAATGTTAGCCTCCTAGTTGCATCAAATTACACACGCCAAACATGGCATCCGCACCAATCCACAACAGCAGCTTTATTCACGTCTACTGTGACCAGTGTTGCCATCAGCGTAAACGTCGCGCCCTAGATACCAGGAATTAGTGACATGCGTTCTATAAATAAGTACGTCGACTCTTTCAGTTTAAAAGATGAATCTTCTATCACATGGAAAAACCGAAGAGCATGGTAGATAATCCACACCAAATTAAAAAAAAACCCTGCAGGCACTGTTTCCCCTTGACTACTACTCTCACGAAGTACACTCGCATTTGTGAAAGACGTGTGACAAACGCGGACTTCGCAACACACGTGGCATCAAATAACAGCATTGAAGAGCATACATGAGACCCAAATCCAAGTCATGCGCGCCACTATTACTGCAAATAACAGGAGTACAAATTGTTCTCAGATGAGTGAAGCAAGTTAAGAAGTTTTTCAATATAGGAGTGTTCTTAGAACGCTGATAAATGCATTATCCATCGCAATTTCGTCACGCGCTATTTCAAATGAAGAAGGTTCGTAAAAAATCTCAGAGCACGCACTAGAAGTTTTGATAGAAAACTGGTGGAGTGAAAAGCTCATAAACATCCACAAAAGAAATTAATACACTGATGTTTCGAGCGAAAAGACCGAGCTTCAACATGATTACTTTTTGACACTATACAAGGTGCGCCATAAAGATGGTAACAAAGTAATCATGGTTCAGAAAGAGTAGATTAACCCTTTGACGACAATGCGGATTTGCACGTAGCGTGCTCGTGGGACCACGCCTCTTTTTGGCGCGCCCAACTCTCGCACAAAATGGGGCAAAATTGTCCCTAAAAGCAGTTTTTCTATCAAAATTTTGACTATGACAATAAACAAAATATGACTGCAGTCTTAAGCTTTATGATCATGTATTGTTGGAATTAGAAGTGGAAGTTTGGAAAGAAATCTCGGATTTCAAAGGGATGGTTTGAAAACTCTAGAAGTTCAAATGTACAGTAGAATTTTTGATATAGTTCAAACTCCTCCTTGTGTCTTAAGACTGTGAAAAGACGTAGAGGTCCTGATCTGTAATTCACCTTAAGCTTAATAATGTAAAACACTAGTTAATACATCGCCGAGCGAAGTGCCATATCCTAAAATTTCATATAAATTAGCTAGTAACAAACATTTCTGCAAAATATGCTAAACATAGGCGTAACGGAGCTTGCTTATAATTACTGATATGTTGAAAATGTTTTAAATGGGTAAAGAAGAAAATTTTAGGGTGGCACCCACCATTGGGTGCCATTGTCCCACGCGACGGTCATAGTGGCACCCACCGGTGGGTGCCATTGTCGCCAAAGGGTTAAGTTGTCTTTGGCACGGGGGCGTTTCGGTCAGAATGAAATGTGATACTTTTCATGGACAATTTGTTAACGTAGAAGATTAGAATAACATGGATCACTTACTTGCTTAAAGATAACGAATTTTAAGAGGAGGTTCAGAGTATTTCTCATATACCCACTCTTTTTTGCAATGCTTTGCTGATGTTTGTTACCAGAAGCACAGCATTTATTTCCGTCGAGAGGATGTCATGGTCTTTTGTGGGAACACTCTTTGGAGTGGGCTGAGCTACTGCTCTTAAAATGAAAGCGTGGCGTACAGAGCCAATGTCATCGAATTTCCCTCCACGGTTTTATTGAAAGATCCATCCGCCAAATTCCGACCCGGCACATTCATTTCAGAGGGGAACCTATTCTTTACGAAGCATCACAACTGAAACACTGAAGAAGTCACTGAACGAACTCTGGGCCGAAACTCAACAATAAACCTGCGCGTTGCGTAGAAGCTTACCAGGGAAGTCTTACGGGACATGGAACGCTCCTTCAAAACAGTTTTTTGCTAGTTACAGGGGCATGCGCATGAAACATAAAACGTGTATCATTTTTATCAACTGTCATAAGCGGCACTAGAAAGCCAAAAAATGTTGATATATGGTTTGTGCTTCGATCCCCCTAGAGATATTTTGCATTTCTTCGATTACCACTTTCTTGCGCTCTTTCTGATTGAACTCAATCACTGAAGAAAACCCTTCCTATATGCAACTATTCGACGCTACAAATGCCGGAAGGTATATTGAAAGGCAAAAGTTTCCGTTCTTGAGAAATACATCTACCCTTCCTTCTAGCAGGACCGTTTCTTTGAGGACCACTTCTAAAATCATCATTAGATTTATACTCTACGCATAAACCCTTTTAACATGTGAAAAACCGTTTTGAAGAAGCGCTCCACGCCTGGACGTTTTTTTCTGATTAACCTTTGAATAATTACACTTTCTATGCCAGAAATTTTGTTACCATGTTTATGACGCACCACTGCACTATTACAACCCCAGTGGGGGGTGAGATGGGTCAAAAAATAATTTTCGCTGAAACTTCTGCTATGGGGGTTATCGAGGGTCCTGATCACGAATATGACATCCATTTTTGGCGTTGGCGCCACTGTGATTTCACCAAATTCGCTGTAAACTTGTGTATAGGGGTTATTTGAGGCCCTGATTACGAATATGACATTCGTTTTTGTCGTTGGCGCTATTTGGCGCCTATTTCCTGCTCGTCTGCGCCTCTCACTGATTGGATCGCAATCAGGACTAAGCTTTTAGAGAGTGCAGAGCTCCAAAGTGAGTAAGCCTTTCACCCTGTGATCTCACACACTTCAACTTTTGCCACACGGTGCGTGGTTAACCCTCTCTGAAGTCTCATCACCTCTTCAAGCTCAGTCTTAGGCGCTATAACTGAGAGAGCTCAGAAAAGCATAAAATCTGTGTTAAACAGCATGAATGTCAAAAACGAGTGTCATATTCGTAATCAGGGCCCCAAATAACCCCTATACACAAGTTTACAGCGAATTTGGTGGAAATCAGTGGTGGCCACCTGGCGTGGCAAAGCGCCAAAAATGAATGTCATATTCGTGATCAGGACCCTCGATAACCCCCATAGCCGAAGTTTCAGCGAAAATTATTTTTGACCCATCTCACCCCCACTGGGGTTGTAATAATGCAATAGTGCCGTAAAAGGTACACTCTTCCATAAGTTGCAACTATCATTACACATATATTGGGAATGTGAAAAAACCATTGGTTGAAGCGGAACAAGCAAATGAACCCTTTGCAAAATCGTATAAACTTGTTGCACCACAAGCAACAAGTTTACACGATTTTAACCGTAGAACTGTTGCACATGAATATCCCAAAAAGCACGCGTGACCGCGACAGAGATTTCTGAAGATAAAGTTTTTGGAATTTACGATTTTGCAATAGAAAATTATTAAAGACATCGCGCCCTAGCATAACTCGTTGTGTCACGTGATTAACAGCGACACCGATGGGAAGTACTGTAAATAAAATCTCCATACATAACCCACCCTGAGTCTAATCTCATAGTCCGTGTAGCGCATTTTGCCAACTCCGTGCGTAATTGGATTCACCACTTCGATTTCGAGGAAATTTGCGGGAGGCGCGTAAGCCTCGTCGAGGGTTTGACGTTTCGGCTGAAGACGTTGAGTCGCACTTGCTGCACTGCTCATCGCTAAAGAACTGCAACAAAAGTAACTTGAAAACACGCCTGGAATAGTGCACGAGATCACGACAGTACGATTCTAACATATGAAAGTTATTACAATTAAAGTGTTGAAACGGTACAGCGCGCCTCCGAAGCCTACAGCAATAGAAATTCGATTACAAAACGATACAGTCGAGTACTTATGGCACAAAAGCAATAAAGCAATATTAGATAGGATTACACTGGCGATCCTTCTGTCATTAAAAATCGGAAGCTGCCGAAGTGGTAAGGTGCAGCATCCGAGCAAATCGAAATCAATGGACAGGAACCACTCACTTTTGAAACCGACTTTTTTAGCAGACTAGGCTACCTCTGGAATTAT
>MU868757.1:21464-41670 GCA_036418205.1 Ostertagia ostertagi | reverse complement strand
AATTAACCCCATATATGCAAAGTTTACAGCGAATTTGGTGGGAATCAGTCGTGGCGCCACCTGGCGCCAAATGGCGCCAATTTGGCGCCAGCGCCAAAAATGAATATCATATTCGTGATCAGGACCCTCGATAACCCCCATAGCCGAAGTTTCAGCGAAAATTATTTTTTGACCCATCTCACCCCTACTGGGGTTGTAATAATGCAATAGTGCCGTAAAAGGTACACTCTTCCATAAGTTGCAACTATCATTACACATATATTGGGAATGTGAAAAAACCATTGGTTGAAGCGGAACAAGCAAATGAACCCTTTGCAAAATCGTATAAACTTGTTGCACCACAAGCAACAAGTTTACACGATTTTAACCGTAGAACTGTTGCACATGAACGCGTGACCGCGACAGAGATTTCTGAAGATAAAGTTTTTGGAATTTACGATTTTGCAATAGAAAATTATTAAAGACATCGCGCCCTAGCATAACTCGTTGTGTCACGTGATTAACAGCGACACCGATGGGAAGTACTGTAAATAAAATCTCCATACATAACCCACCCTGAGTCTAATCTCATAGTCCGTGTAGCGCATTTTGCCAACTCCGTGCGTAATTGGATTCACCACTTCGATTTCGAGGAAATTTGCGGGAGGCGCGTAAGCCTCGTCGAGGGTTTGACGTTTCGGCTGAAGACGTTGAGTCGCACTTGCTGCACTGCTCATCGCTAAAGAACTGCAACAAAAGTAACTTGAAAACACGCCTGGAATAGTGCACGAGATTCTAACATATGAAAGTTATTACAATTAAAGTGTTGAAACGGTACAGCGCGCCTCCGAAGCCTACAGCAATAGAAATTCGATTACAAAACGATACAGTCGAGTACTTATGGCACAAAAGCAATAAAGCAATATTAGATAGGATTACACTGGCGATCCTTCTGTCATTAAAAATCGGAAGCTGCCGAAGTGGTAAGGTGCAGCATCCGAGCAAATCGAAATCAATGGACAGGAACCACTCACTTTTGAAACCGACTTTTTTTTTAACAGACTAGACTACCTCTGGAAAACTTATGTCCCCGAGTGCGTAGTGCTTAGAAGCCAGAGTATCGGCAACCACCGTGTGCCATCTTTCGATGGAGATGAATAATCCATTCCAGGATATTCGTGTTTCACAATATACTTTCTTGACTTCTAGCACATGTTTACTTTTACAAACACAACACTATACAAACAGGCCCTTTGACGCAATCCCGAGACACGAAGGCCCTCTCTAGGACTGAGCCTAAAGGCGATGTCAGACTTTGCGAATCGCGCGATTCGCTGATAGCGATTCGCAAGTCTGACATCGGCCTAAGGCTGATGTCAGAGTCCGCGATCCTTTGCGCGATTTTCGCGATTTGCGCGACGGGTCACGGAAATCACAAGTGCCCCATCCATACTGCAAAGGTGTTCTCCAATCCCGCCGTCACTTCTGCTTGATGGTTATGGTTTAATGGAGACTGCTCATGATTCCACTTGTTTCATATCCAGTGTTTCAATTGTTCAAATGGGGCACTTGCAATTTTTGTGATTGGTTTGGTTTGATTCCTGAAAAAAATAGGAACGATTCAAGAGCATTTCAATGAACTAATAGACATTGAACATGAAACAAGTAGAACCACAAACATTCGTCTTCCAATCTTTACTGCCAAGCAGAAAGAGAGGCTCAACTTCGGTGGCAAACATGAAAACTGCTTACGCGAACTGGAGTTTTCAATCAAGCCTGGGCTTAGTCCCATTCTCAACGTGTAGTAGATGTTCACGTGATTTTGCATGCACTACCACCACAGTGCCTTCAAGTTCCGTGCTTTTTTTTAGGGAATTCCGTTTGGAAAAGACAGGGAATTTAGGGGGTTTTCTCTCTCCTCTCTTTGGAGGAGGATAGGATACGGCCCCAGACCATAAGGAGACCCCTAGCTAGGAGACTAGTTCGTAACACCCTTTACAAAGAAAAAAGCTCACTCTAACGCACTCAACTGTTGGAAAACCTGAAGTGACAAGTAAGACAGAACCTATATACAAAATGATATCTAATCAATGAAAGGATGACCGACTTAGGCCGTGCAGCGATTAGTCAGCGCAGAGTCAAACGGGCAAGCAAAACTGAACAGCACCAGTGGTGACGTCACCAGCGCTACCGTATTTAGATGTGCAGGCAGCCACGACTGGCCGGTTGCCAAATTTCAGCGAAGTTTAAATTTTTGAACTTTTTTGTTATTCTCGTGGATTTTCGGTGTTTTTCACGTATTTCATTGAAGTTAGACGAAAAGAGCCTTCGATGAGCAATGCGAAGCATTCTCGAGAATTTTATGATGGACCGTTCTGGACTAAAACGGTTGGAATTTGATAACGATGGTTTCGATGAAACAATCACATTTCCGGCTTTGGCGGACTGCTTGAACTGCGTCCACACTCGTAGAGCAGCGAAACTTAACAGTGAAGAAGTGTAGACTAGGAGAATAAACAGAACTGCGGAAGAACAGTTTTTTTCTCAGTTCGGCTATTCTTTTTTTAAGACGTAGCATGAGAAATCTTGCCTATTTTAGCGATGATCTAAACTCTATTTTCAAGGAAGAAAGATAGAAATAGAAAAGGAACAGATGAAGGGTAGCCATGGTGTTTGCTTCCTGAATGTCATCTCCATACATGTTCCCACTGACAGGGAACCTGTTCCCAGTGCTCATATGTCTGTTTCATATTAAGTAGATAATTCCAGATAAACCGGATCAATGGTGCCAGACTGAGATCGATTAGGAGATGATTCGTCGTCGTAGCCTTGGGATGACCAGGATTGGCGCTACACCGTCTCCGGTTGTTCATGAACCATTTCGTAGTCCACTGGTAATGCCAAAATCACCTGAAGAGGGCTCAAAGAGGAAAGAAGAAAAACTCATGAAGATTCAGGTCGGTGCTTTTCGGCTGCTTGAATATACACTGTTAGTGCTTATCATTTATTGTGTTTCGGGAGTGATTCACCTGAGTTATCCCCTGAGACAAAATTTCGACGAATATTCTTTGTTGGGATATTAGGGTTGTAATGAAGGATGAGTGCCCATGGTTTGCGCCAAAATTATAACGGTAAGGTTTCGAGTGGCCTAGAATAAGAATGGGAATAATCGAAAATGCAATAACGTTCACGTTCATTTAAACCAAAAATATTTTCTATCTCAAAAACCCCTACGTTAGCGTTTAAAGAACTTAAAAAGCATTAAGGAAGCGCAGACTGTGGCACGTGGGAGCTCATTCTACGCATTTTGGAGAGAAATACCATAAATGATTGAACAGGCCAGCGAAGTTTCAATGCAAGCGTTAGCTTCACTTCATTAGCGTCAGCTTCACATGTATGCTGGGTTTTGAACAAAACTTCCGCCCCAGGCGGCGGGACTAGAACCCGCACCTCTCGCTTTCGGTAAGTACGTTACCAGTTACGCTACCGGGGCGCCATTTCATCCCAACTATTGTTCACAACCCAGCATACTTGTGAAACATTTGCAACGCGAACTGCGGCCAAAAACAGCAGTTAACAAACAAAAAGCAAACGTTAGCTTCCAAAATTAAACTTCGTGAGTCATCGTTTCAGATCTGAGGTATTGACCTTCCCCTCGTTGAAGCTGAAGAAATCGGCAAAGTTGGCCGCACAAGGTCTGCACCACCCTTGTCTTGTAAGCAGGAACTCCGTCCTGCTAGAAGTTCCGCAGCTGTTCTCAGAGTGAGCATAAACCTAGAGTAGCAGTTTGCCGTTCAGAAAGTTTTAAGTAGGCCCATTACTGTCCTCTTCGGTCGGACATTCGCTGAAGCGAGCGCGCCAAGTGCCTGCAAATCGCGCTTCCTCTTAAGGTTAGTCGTTGTGGTCAGAGAACGTCTCCTTTTGATCAGAACGATTTCGTTCAGTTTCCTGTTCGTTGCAGCGTGTAGTGGATCATGAATACTACCGTGATGTACACCAAAGCCTTGATAACTTTCCGTGCCAAAAATCCTGGACTTTAATTTTTAATGGTTCAAAAACGGAGACAAATCGCTTGTACATCTAGCACTCACACACTTCGTGGTTGAATAGATATAAACAAGCCAGTACAACAAAAACAAAAGAAGCTCAGAAAAACAGCACCTCTGAATGGATTTCAAATGCGCATGTGCCGTCGCATAATTTGGCGCATCCTGTAGTTCAATGAATTAGTTAATAAGAATGAGCCAATGCTCCCAATATGATCGGATGCACTTAGATTTGGTGTAAATTCGTAGAAGCGCCAGTCGTAAGCACAAGCTTATGCTCTGTATAAGAAGAATCCACTGTTGCTCGGGCTGTCCGTCCATTTATGTTCATATGTGTAATATAATGTTGACTGATCACTTCCGGTCAAACTGATTTTGGTCTATGTTTTGAGCCCTGCAGTAATAGTCAGATCAAATCTACATTTTTTTTCAGAATCCTTTCAATAGTGAGAGAGAAGATGTCATAGATCCTCAAAGGTTGAAACTGATCGACCGTAACGCTATGATAGCACGAGATGCTGCTGAACATGAAGCGATGATTGCTCGGCTCCTTTCCAGGCCCTTCACCATACCGCTGGCTGGTTACTCTTCGTAGGTTTACTCATCACACTTTCTCCTAGATCGCCATGAACTCGCTTTTGTCAGTGTCCGGTCGTGTTCTGGGAATGGCCCGGTCCAGAATGCGAGTCGCTATGTTTGATCCTTATGCCGAAAATGCTGTGGTGTTGTTCACACCGCCTGCCCTATCTGCACATGAACAAATGAATTTGAAGGAAGAGGACAAATTGGTGAACACTTATGATCTCAGAGTTCCCATCTTGTCACCAATAAAATTGCGCTTTTTAGGTGCATGTGGTTGTTGACCCGGTTCTCGGCAACATTTTACGGCCACATCAAGTGGAAGGCGTGCAATTTATGTACAACTGTGTTACTGGAAGAAACGTTGAGGGGTGATTTTCTTTTCAATTTGTGTGACTTATGATGGGTGTGGTTCGTTAGGACAGAAAGCGATTTTTTTTCGCGTTTCGCAGCGCGAAACATTGTTCGTTGCGGGAATCTCAGGTCCACTGATGATTCGCTGCGGGAACCTCGGGTCCACTGATGATCAGCGGTGGACCTGAGGTTCCCGCAGCGGAAAATGTTTCGCGCTGCGAAACGCGAAAAAGTCGCTTTCTGTCCTAGTGAACCTCACCCACTTACATCCCCACCAATCAAAATAAATATGTGAGGCAACCAGAAAGAGATGGAGCGATTGCCGCATAATGCATATCGGTAGATTCCTTATCTATGCACTTGAACATCATTCCCAGTAATTTCTACAGTAGCTTTTCCTTTCCCCAGTTGTTCCGTAAGAACACAGACAAGACTATTGGCGAACTGGGATTTTGATAGGTGCAGCCTGGCTGCAGCGCAACCTAACCCGTCTCGAATGTAGAACTTTTCGGATCAGTATTGTTCTTATTGTTGAACTCGGTCGGATGAACCACTTCATTTTGATGTGCCTGCCAGCGCTCTCTCGCATAAACAGCGGCTCGTGATTTCTGCGATCTCAAAAATTCAAATTCTAGCCAAACTGGCTCACACACCCAGAGTCCCCCTCCAAGGCTTAGTCTTACAAGGGAATGCTTGAACTTCCCATGGAACTTTGAAAGAAGACCTAGTATATCGATAGAGTCTTGAACGCTGATTACAAATAGGGACACTAAAACTGCTACGTGAACTTTCTAAGAAAGTTATGAGCCTTCAAAGTTGGCAAGGAAACGGACGCCATTTCATGGAACAGCTAACCGCTGACGAGCCGTGGTAGCGGCGGCGCAGTGGTAGAGCTCTCGCTCTGCAGGCGGTTGGTCGTGGGTTTGCTCCCGGCCAAAGCCAAAATTTTGCACATTGTTTTTCGTACCTAGCAGGTTCTGTTGTTCCGATTTTTGACTTCTATTTCATTAGTATTTGGTACGACTCCCATTCGACGCGACTGTTTTGTCGTCATTATCTTATTCCCTCGATGTGCAAAATAAATACTTTATAGATAAGCTACCCCACCTTCTAGAGCGTAGATGACAAGCGTAAATGGGAGTCGTTATCAAATACTAATGGAATAGAAGTCAAAAATCGGAGACAGCCCTTGCTGGACATGAAAACAGTGTGCAAAACTTCTGCCCCATTCGGGAGCAAACCCACGACCAACCGCCTGCAGAGCGAGAGCTCTACCACTGCGCCGCCGCTACCACGGCTCGCCAGTGGTTAGCTGTTCACATGAAATGGCGCCCGTTTCCTGCCAACTTTGAAGGCTCATAACTTTCTTAGAAAGTTCACGTAGCAGTTTTAGTGTCCCTATTTGTAATCAGCGTTCAAGACTCTATCGATGTACCTAGGTGCTCTTTCAAAAACCATGAAAAGTTCAAAGCATTCCCTTGTTAGAGCTACCATCTTCCTCCTTTGGGATTCGGAGCCGAGGAAGGCGCCGTTCTGTAATCGTCTGTGCTCTAGCAATTGTGGCAGGGCCACATAAGCAAGTTCAACTACCGTGAACCGTTATGACAGGCTGATGTCAAAGAATTCTATGGTACTTACTGTTGACTAGCCGAAGTAGTTTCGCAGCAATACTTCTCACTTAAAACAACAAAAAGGCGTCATTTCCATCTCGAACACGAGAGCTCTCAAGATTCGTTCGAAAAAAATTGTCTTTCAATTGCCTTGATTCTTAAATATGGTCATTTTTCGAGCAAATTTTCAACACCAATTTTTCGCATAGTTCTCATACTGCCATTATTATGCTGATGTGACTTTGAGTGCTTGAATCGTAGACTTCATATGTAGAGTTAGCGTATGTAGAAGCATATCTAAAATTGTACTGTGGCAGGTGGTGCGATCGATTCACCGTCACTGACGAACAACGCTTTTGAAATAGTGAGAGCCTAGGAGGACATCTGTTCGACTAAAACCTAAACAAAAACTTCTTAGAGTTTGCACTATGGACTAAAATGGAGACATCGTGACTTTTCGTAGTGCGTCTTTCCGGTGATCTGAAATGAGTCCTCTCGTCGAAAGATCATCTGCAGTCTCTATTGTTCAGGTATTATGGCTGCATCATGGCCGATGAGATGGGTCTAGGAAAGACGCTGCAGTGCATCACCTTACTCTACACATTGCTTCGTCAAAGTCCCAAAGGCAAACCGACCATCTCCAAGGTGGTCATCGTTAGTCCCAGCAGTTTAGTCAAGGTAAGTTGTTTGCCTCTACCTTCTGTACTTTGACTTAGTTTTATTATGTTTTCTGGTGGTTTTCTGGTTTAGAACTGGGATAAAGAGATCAAAAAGTGGCTAGGTCAGCGGGTCAGTGCGCTGCCAATGGATTCTGGCAACAAACAGGAAATAACGAGTAAACTCAGTTGGTAAACTAGAGTCGTGTATAGCTGGTTGTTTTGAGCGGATCTAGCTCGAGTTCAGAAACGGTGTTATTTAGAGGCTTATATGGCTGACGGAAGGGTGAGAGTTGCTAGCCCAGTGCTGATCATTTCTTACGAGACTTTCCGGTTGTATGCAAAAATTCTTCACTCAAGCGAAGTCGGAATGGTAATATGTGATGAGGTGAGTTATTTGGTAGATTTCGCTTAATAGTTCTTAGTTAGACTTCAAACTTCATGTCTTAGGTATTACTACCACATTTTTTTCTTCTTTGCTCGGCACAGGAATGAACTTTAGCATTACCTAAACCTAGGAAGAGGGCTACCATAAACCAGCCGAAAACCTACTACGACTGTAGAAGCGAAAAATCCAAGCTGCGCAACTTGAATAATTGGGTGCGAAAACATGATGGACAGAGGTCACACATGCATAAGTAGTCAAAGCAAAAGAATAGAAACAACTCAAATGGAACATAGTATTTCCAAAATTACATGATGTGATGATGTGAGGAGAACAATGTTAGGGAGTAAGAAAATTATTCTAAAGGAGGCGCGCAATGGAAACCTGTCACAAGATGTGAAGCTCCTAACCGTTTTGAAAAAAAATCGCACAAAGCAGTCTAGCCATGTTATCTTTAGAAGGGATGCCAGATCAGTGTGGCCATTTATGATCAGATAAATCGCAAAATGCTTTTGGACATCAATCGAGTCTGCATTTCATTGAGCGTACAACGGCGAACTCCGTCCTCACAGATTTGTGTGTTGTGAACGATTTTTCGGTTGTTATAGTTTTACTTCTGAGCAGTGCCACATTTAGGGTCATCGCCTGAAAAACAGCGACAACCTGACTTATCAGGCACTCAGTGGCCTCCAGTGTTCTCGACGAGTACTCATATCCGGGACTCCAATTCAAAATGATCTCCTTGAATACTACAGGTGTAAATTCTTTCCCATTTTCTCATACAGTAGTGCTAAACTCGGCTGATCAAGCTCACCTTTCAGTTTGGTGAATTTTGTGAACCCAGGATTATTTGGAACTGCTAGCGATTTCAAAAAGCGATTTGAGAACCCTATTTTGCGGTATGTTGTATATGTGCTTCTTATTAGCTTCTGTTCGGAACTGAGGGTTAACACTTAGTGGTCGCGATGGGAGTGCTAGTGAAGAGGAACAGAAGAAAGGCGAAGAAGCCACGAAAGAAATGGTGACGCTGGTTGAAAGATGCATTATTCGGAGAACAAGTGCCTTGCTGACAAAATACCTCCCGGTATGTTTTTGTTGTATAGAACTACGACTTGCTTCCGCGATGGAACTCCTGTTGGAGGTGTAGGGGGTCACTTCATGGAGCTCTCCAATACTGAGGATAAGGATAAGAGTCTTCATGACAAGTCGATTTATTTACAATTTATTCTGAGAAAGAGCGGTTTAGATGGGAAGTACTCTAAGGTGCTTTCAGGTTTCGGCCTGCTGTGGTCCAATGAAACGGTCCTGAACTGGGGTATGGGCATTCTTCTCTAAGCGCAAGGGTGTAGGAGCCCAGGGTGGAACGATCACATGCCATAATTGCCTAGGATGTGAGTAGAATGTGCGTGATGTAGGCACCACCGGTGCTTATCAAAAGTGCACTTGGGATGAGTCGTTTACCAGGAGTACTACGTGCAAGATAAAAGGGAGTGGTCCCTCCCCCCCCTCCCCCGCACTAGAGTTCCACCGCTTTCAGTTTAGTTCCTTTAGAGATGAAACAGGCGAATTCTGCCGGAATTAACATTATTCCTTAACGGTTCAAAATTTACCAAATGAACAGACCGATAATCGATGACTGAGAGCCTACTGTAAGCCAATAAATGAAGAGGTACAATGTCTTCGAGAAAACACTGCACTTTCCATTTCCCGCAAATGCTGTAACTCATGATCAGAAAGTCCTGCTAAAAAAGTTGTTTTGACTACACCCTCCATCCTTTGCTTCACTGCAGGTAAAATATGAACACATCATATGTTGCCGCAACACGGATCTGCAAGACTCAATCTACAACAAGCTTATAGAGACTGAAAAGAAGTATCGCGAAATGGAAAGAGATAAGGTACTACAATTAGTGAGCACTTGAGCATTTCTTCGTAAGCACTGGAAATCAATTCGTCCAGGAAAACGGCGCAACGGCGTCAGCGTTGTCTTTCATAACTCATCTCAAGAAGTTGTGTAATCATCCATATTTGGTGTATGAGGAGCTGCAGAAAGCAGATAATCGCTTCCACAGTGAGTTTCTCTAATAACCAATAAGTAGGGGAGTGTAGTACCGAAGATTGATACCATTTTCGCGGATGTAAAATCCGGACGCTGCCGATGAAACACTAAAGAGGTGAAAGGTGCACACGCAGAGGTAACAGAAACTGCTGGCCCATATTTCGACGCGCCACTCGGTCGTGGCAACTTACAATTATGAATGCTGATGTGTACTCCATCTCATCCACTTGTTGAACGACGGAGAGACTTCTCACAGACACTGATATCTCACAAAAAAATCTTGGAAATTCCAATCCATCATTTTGCAATTTTTAGATTGTTTACACTTGTTTCCTGAATCACTCGGAAGAAAATTCGACCCGTCAACATCTGGAAAAATGAAGGTACTGTGAACAATATGACAGTACTCACTTTTTTGTCAAAAGGAGATTAACTTTAGTCCTCTCCATTGTTCTATGTTTGATATTGGCTTCAGGTTCTGGATTACATTCTAGCGGTGACTCGAAAAACGTGTAACGATAAGTTTGTGCTGGTGTCAAATTATACTCAGACAATTGATCAATTTGTTGAGGTAGTTCTTCAAGTCCAAAAGTTTCACAGCTCTTTTATGAGACCTATTATTGTAGCTTTGCAAACTGCGAGGCTATGGCTACGTTCGTCTTGATGGATCCATGTCTATCAAACAGCGTTCGAAAACTGTGGAAAAATTCAACGATCCAGAGGTGTTATTACTTTTTTCCCGTGAAGTTTGGGCTGTTCTGTTGCCGACTGTTAAGATAGCATCGTGCCTTTCTGATTGTAGAGCAGCGAATTTTGCTTTCTTCTGTCATCCAAAGCTGGTGGCTGTGGTCTCAACTTGATAGGAGCAAACAGGTAAAGAAAGCGTTTAACCTCATCCTATGTACATTTCTATGCCAACGATGTCGTTTCAAGATTGGTAATGTTTGATCCTGACTGGAATCCTGCTAACGATGACCAAGCAATGGCTCGGGTTTGGCGAGACGGCCAGAAGAAAAACTGTTTTATTTATCGATTACTGGCGGTGAGTTGGTTGAAGCACCTTTGTATTGGTGCCAGTCTCCTAGTGGTCATCTATTACAGACTGGTTCGATTGAAGAGAAGATGTTTCAACGACAAACACATAAGAAAGCTCTTTCGTCGTGTGTGGTGGATGCTGGGCAGGATGTTGCGCGACACTTCAGTGTAGATCAGTTGAAGGAGTTGTTCAAACTTGAAGCAGACACTCCGTCTGATACTCACACGAGGTTAGCCCTAGACGGCAGACAATTAAAGAATTCCTACAACTTCACAAGTAATCCGTATGTGCATCCATTTCAATGATACCCCCACCTCGAACTCTAGCGATGAGCTATACGTCTTTCCTTTTCCCGATCCAATTTTCGAGTCCAACAGGTTGTCTGTAGTCACAACCCTCCGCCAGCGAAAAATTCATTTGGTATTTGCATCTACGCAGTAAATTTTCTGCTATACGAGGTAGTTTCTGCTATTCTATTCAGGCTGAAGTGTAAGCGTTGTGTTAACGGAATAGAAAGCGTTGATCCACCAGAGACAGCAGACTGTACATCAGATCTAGCGGTATGGCACCATTCCCAACGAGATTCTCGCAAGGTAAGGCTAGTTTAATTCACTACTAAGGGAGTATTCAACAATACTGTTGTTCCTTTTTGGATAGGATGTCGGATTTACATGTCCGAGAACCTTTTGATGTCACCGATATTTTTTCTCTTGTGATGGTTCCTTGTCATAAAATTGTTTAAGAATTGTCAAGATTTCCATTTGTAGATCGCTGATCCAGTTCTGCGGTCCGTCTTCAACTGTGGCATTATTTCCTTCGTGTTTCATCAGAAATCTCACAAAGTGGAGGTGCCGAAGAAGAAGACGGTCGAGGAGGACGAAGAATATAGGCCCTCTGATGTTGACGAAGATGATGAGTAAAGGTCAAGATGTACGTTTCCCGAATAGGATTCGTGTTTTCATTTTACCTATCATTGCATGGTCTTCTTTAGCACAACATTCTCTTATTCACGATCCCGTATCTTATTTATTAAAAAACGAGAACTTGCTAACCACCTAATTTTCTCATTACTACAACCAACACCAGTTTGTTTTGGGTTGTCCTCTAATACTGTGTCACGTGTTTCTGAATTGTTACCACTTGTTCCATGTATAAAATATTGTTTTAATTCTTACCCTTAATGATGTAGAATAATGTGAATATTTTGGTTTTTCTTTTTCTTCTTTTCTCGTTTCAGTTATCGCACTGATATTGTACATTCCTTTGCCTAACCACCAGAATAAATAGTATTCTTTCTGAGAGTCAGGGCACGCCGTGCTTTCGATCACGCATCACAAGAATCAGAATACATTTCAAGCTTCTGATATTGAACGCCTTTGTACGTTTAGACAACATTAATATTCATCCTAATGACTTCATTCGTTTAGATAAGCCTGATCTCATTTATATTTTTCAAAAGATAAAGTGTGGTATCGATCTCAAAGCAGTGAAGATGCTTCGGACCTTTTTGGCACCTGCATCTCTTCGTAATGTAGTCTCTGAAGAATATCGCGAACAGGGTTTAACCTTCCCACACACTCGAGGGAAATGTGGTATCTCACGACGATTTTTCAGAATGGCCGCGTCCCTCCCCAGGAGCTGGTTTTGGCTTAGAAAACGCTTCATGAGGATTTCGACTCTTCATGCAACTTGAGGCTTCGCTCCAGCTCCACGAGCACATGAACAAAGCATTACGAGTCAATTACGTGGGCGTACGAAGGAATCGCTAGTGCAGATGTAGAGTCACGCCAAACCCCGTCAGGCCTGCCTCATTTTTTGCGACGCTCAGCCATCTGCGTCGCTTTGAGCGCGGCGGCTGGCGCAGCCGACCGGTTCGCCAGCGCCGTCGTGATCGATTCAGGCCGCGTCACGCAGCCGACTAGTTAGCACGCTCGGCGGCTGTGCACTCCTGCGCCGCTTGACCTGGGCGTCCATACGGACCACGCCAGCTGCGTGCCCCGATCGGGTCAGCGGCTAGCTCATTTTGCCTTGATGTTGCCCACTGATGCTTCCATTTATGCTCATGTCTTCTTCTATTTCATCGTAAATTTTCTTTTGAATATGCTACCCAAGTTGAAAGACGCCTAGCTCCTCGCAACGCTCCACATCTGAGCAAACTCTAAATTCAGGGATGGATCGGAAATTCAAACTAGCCGTCATTACCAGAGTCGAGCGCCATCCGGAGATTTGGAACTTCACTTCAGAGGACTACAAAAAACAAGACGTGCGCCTGACCGCTTGGGATCAAATTGTAGCCACATCAAATTGCTAGCCTGAACGAAGCGGAGGGCTTCGACACAGGTCAGAAGTCTGTCTAGTTTTGAATTTCCATTTTGACACCATATGTTAACGTTGACTCACATTCCAACACATATAACAAACAACAACATATAACAAATAGACAATAAATCAGCTACCTTCTACAATATACTGATGTTATACAGTCATTGAAGACCCACACTTTATGAATTTCTTCCAAAGGGAACTGCTGCCACGTTCATGCTCTTGCCCTAACCTGAATAGCCGCTTCTGTAATGCGCGTCTTTTCAATGTGTTATAAAACTAATAAAAAAAGTCCTGGAAAAATCTAGTACCATCTGCAAAATCTACACTAGGCAACCAATCAGGTGCGCAGTCTGCTGCCGAACTACTACACTATACACACCTCTACAACCTCTGTGGACGCATCATCTATGAAAACGAAAAATGCAACAATTAGCTCCAACTTACAGAACGGGCCTTAGGCCGATGTCAGACTTTGCGAATCGTGCGATTCGCAAAGTCCGACATCGGCCTTAGTGTGTACTTTCCGAAAAAATTAAAGCTGTAACTTTGCAGAAATAACTACAAACTTCTTCATACCTGTCCAATTCTGAGCAAATTAGATTATGGCATAGAATTCAACATATTAAAATGGCGACCACTGTTCAGATATGCATGCTGCAAAAACAACATGGAAACGTTTGAAGGACACTTTTTCGAAACGACTGAAGCATTATCCTCCTGGCGCCGCAAAAGCGTGGGTTTATGATGATGAGCTACAGTTTCTCATGACAAGTACGAGCGCTGGGTAAGTTTAAATTCAGATTAATCTTGTCGTCATTGGGCAATAAAGAAGCTAGAACTATTCTTGTCCACATTCAGAACATGCAGCTCTGTCACAGAACCTGATGAGGAAGAACCTGCACAAGATGTCAAGGGGAAGCACTTCGACAAAGAAGGAAGCGTGACCACCGAAGACGGATTCACAGATTCCAGTAGTGTTTCTATTGCATCTCCGTCCTGTAATAATACCACGACTTATGGACGTCGACAAAACTCTCTTCGAAGAAGTATCACCGCTAAAAAGGATCAACTGCGTGCAGGCCAGTGGATGAGATGAACAATTTTAGTACCTCTTTTGAGATGTATATCGATTTTTGGGGTCAGATGAAGTCACCTCTGATTTGCACATAACATAACGAGACTGAAAGACCAGGAACAGCCTAAATTTAGGCTCAAGCACAAGCCAATGTGTAAGCGTGAGCGTAGGCCTAATCTTGGCTTCAATCTTCGCGCAGCTTTATGACCTGACCTGTCGGAAGAAATTAAAGGCGGATTTAACGATGAAAATACAGCCCATTGAAAAGCAACGTAGAGATGGTTGGTGGCGCAGATATAAAGAAAAAACATGAAAAACGGCCCAGAACCTTGAGAAATGGGACCCCTTCCTTGCCCGCTGATTTACGTATTGATGCGGCTCTATCATCGGTGCTGCCCTCTCTTGAACGTGAAAGCTCTCCCTGCTAAAACGGCTAGTGGTTCAGATAGCGAGTGGGCGTGCCTTGCTGATAGCGCCGCGGGGAGGGCCATGCTAGCTCACCGGGGCAACCCTTCGCTGTGAATTGCGTGTCGGTCCGCACCCTTAAGGGGTCCGCCTGTCTTACCAATGTCTTCCTTTTCGTCGATTTTCGACCTTATCGTGGAATCATCCTTCAATGTCTCCCCAGTACCTACACAACCAATGAGCTCATCGTCACTTCGTACTACCATTCTGACAAGATCACGCGTCAGTCGAAATCTTGACATTGGTCAAAGATGACATGTCACATGGGGTAACAAGACTTCTGTCAACCAGGGGCTGTGGAGAGTTAGAAGAAAGCGAGACGGTTATCTCGTGGTAGGGACTACGCTTTTGGGATGAGGTAAAAGAAAGGGAAGTATTTTTGGTGCTAACTTAGTTGGGGGGGGGGGCACGCGGCGGCGCGGCAGTCTGCTCACCTGGGCTCTCTCGAGCGAGACAGTGTAAACTCGAACATTCCAGCTTTTCACGCATGTCAAGTGACTGCCCCCACCCCCCACCCCCCTAGACTGCCTACACTCCCCCTGGCCCACGGATTTCCGAACATGCCAGGCGAGCAGACTGCCGCGCCGCCGCGTGGCCCCCCCCCCAACTAAGTTAGCACCATTCTGTACTAGTGCGATATGAGTGAGAGCTCCCAACAGTCACAGCACAGAACCTGAATTGCCTAGCCCTCACGCTGAGCGACCATGTCGAGATCGTCACAGTGGGGGGGGGGACGACGTCAGAGGAGTTCACATGCGTTTGCTTTGAGAGAGGCGGTCTGCGTAAGACTGTTGACAGGTTTGCGGTTTTCACAGAGACGAATTACCGCCTCTGAAGGGTATGAATTATCTTGAGCGATTAGTATAAAAATCCCGTGGGAGCTCTCTCTACAAAAGTTATAATAATGCTACTACCTTCTCCGCTTTACAGATCGCAAAGTAAAACGGAGTAATGGTCCTGCAGGCACAGAACGAACAGGAGAATATGCCGGATCGTTTCGACATTTTAGGTAAGAAATCGCGGACTCATAGAGCTATCTTGTGACAGTAGTTACTCAACGAAATACTCTAATCTGCAGCTAACGCTTCCGTGGCCGCTGAGTCTGAAAAGTAAGGCAGACTTTGGTGCTACTACAAAGCCTGTCACCAATTTCTAGCATCGGCAACTGGCAAGCATTGGGATCGCTTACAAGGGGGGTCTTTCAGGGCAAGCCGCGCTTTTTGGAAACGGTTTCTTGCATATTGTAGGGACGCATGTATGGACCACAAAACCATGTTTCGTTTTCGCTGAACGGTTTTAGTAGTACCAAAAAAGTGGTGAATGATACCCTTGATGGTTCGATCCCCCGCGGCGACTAAATTTTGCAATCAAGGTTGGCGGCCACTTGTTGGCTTCAAAATGGTCCTGACGATGAATTGACATCTGATTTTGACATTTAGCGCGATTTGGCACCCCGTAGGCGCCAACCCAAATGCAAAATTTAGTCGCCACGGGGGATCGAACCATTAACAGTACCTTATGCTTCTTTTTTGGTACTGCTAAAACCGTTCAGCGAAAATGAAACATGGTTTTGTGTTCCCTACATGCGTCCCTACAATATGCAAGAAACCGTTTTGAAAAAGCGTGGCTTGCCCTGAAAGACCTCCCTTGTTAGAGGATATCTTTGCTTGACACTGACAATTGATTTGCAGTCGTACCTCAATGAGACTCATATCAAACCAGTCTGTGTAGACTATAGGTATGGAAAGAGGCGTGTACACCAACTATGACCTCGTATAACTGTAACTCTTCTCACACCATGTTTGACCTAGCGATCCCCTCTCCTGAATGTGACACAGTTTCCCAATCCGCGATTTTTCGTTTGCAATGCATTATAGCGAAGCGGAGGAGAATACAGTCTTTTAGCCACCTTTCATACCTAATCTGCCCCAATCAACTAATTCTCAGAACGGTAGCAGATATTAGCAGATGGCACTCGCTATATTACTGGCACATCGAATTGTATAGAATCAGTTCATTGATAAGCAATCTTTTTAGGTCAATATATCGCCCAGACTCTTCGAGAGCTCTCGCCGGAAGTCTCTTCAGTAAAGATATTAGAAATCACCACGGTCCTTCATACCTCAACAGCTCCTACTTCTAATTCGAAGGTGAATGCTACGAAAACGCCTCAGAACAATAGAAGATGAAAGAACTTCCATTCGAAATAAAAATTTCGTTCAGTAACATTCTGTTAAAGTAATCCCTGCAAAAGTTCTAGGTTTCCATTTTACTCTTGGTGCCCTGAGGTTCGCTTCGAGTTCACAGTAGAAGAATTAACAAAACTTCCCAAATTCGCTGATCCCTACTAAAAACATGAAGTAAGGCTCGATCCCGTGACGCATGCAAACCACGAAAAGTCATTTAGTCAACCCGGCCAATTGAAATGAGCATCCTACTTACTATAAAGCGCTTCGTCTGTCGTCTGTATGTCTGTCACGAAATTCCCTAGCTCCTCGGGATCCGCCTGGAGGGACCGGGTCAAGTGTGGGATGGGTGGGCAAGGTCTCACGAAGTACAAAACACACATCAGCTAAGCGGAGCCCACAGTGGGCGTGGCGTGCGTCGAAATGAACTGTACTGAAGACCAAGATTTCAATTTCAGTGACAAAACAACCTCGAAACTGGGCCAAAAAGTGGGTAAAGGTGTGCATTGGTAAGTCACATCGAATTAGGGAGACCCACCCCGGTGGGCGGGGCGTTCTCTAAAAAAGCAGTGCTTTATGAAAAATTTCATAACTCGGTTGGGAGAAAGCCTACAGAGCAGAAAACAATTTGGTGTAAGGGAGCAATGTCTAAGGTGTTTCCTGCATACATGACGTGGGCGGAGGCCCGCCCAGAATGGGGGGCGCGCTCTGAAGTGTACAGCATTTTCTACAAGCCCTCATAATTCGGGTCGGGGAAGTCTTAAAGAGCCGGAAAAAGGTGGATAGAGGTGTATGGAGGAGTGGAGGCCAGCTGTCAATGGTGGGCGGGGCTTGACCAAAGTGGGCGGAGTTTGCGACGAAAATTCATAACTCGGCTCCAAGAAGTCCCGGAGGCAGGGTCAACCGTCCGTTGGACAAAGTCCAACGCGACGACGAGAGTAATGCCGAGAGTGAACGTACGCACGGAGACACAGACGGCTCGCGGGTGGCGAGAGTGAATGCCGGCGCGGAGAGCGGTGAACATCGGTCCAACGTCGCTCCAATATCGGTCCAACGTAACGGTTGACCTGCTGATTTCGAAAAAACCGGAGGTAAGCAAACCAGCCCTTTTGGCGTTTCGGCTGGGACCGTATGCTGAATGTTGGGGAGGGGATGGGGTCCCCAACGGTCGACGGTTTACTTCAACTCGGTTGGTACGATAGGAGAGTACTGACGCAAGTGGTGCAGCTGGTCCAGCAGCTCCGCCAGAAGGGCTGGTTTGCTCACCCCAGGACTAAGCCTTGGAGAGGGGACGGACCCGTCCTCTCTTTAAGGCTTAGTTCTGAGGTAAGCACCAAATTGTGGCGGTTCTAAGGACCGAGTTGAAGTGGTCCGTCCACCGTCGGACTCCATCCCCTCCCCAACATTCAGCATACGGTCCCAGCCGAAGCGCCAAAAGGGCTGTTGCTTTACCGGCGAAAAAATGTTGATGGGGGTGGGTGGAGGAGTGGAGCCCAGCTATAACCGGTGAGCGGGGCTTGACCAAAGTGGGCGGAGTTTGCGACGAAAATTCATAACTCGGCTCCAAGAAGTCCTAGAGATAGGGAAAACGGGGTTAGAGGTTGGCGAGGGAAAAGAGGTCAACTGCTATTAGTCGGGCCGAGCAACGCACCTAAGTGGACGGAGTTTGCCAAAAGTGTCGTAATTTGGTTCCTCACCCAAGCAGGTCAAAGGGACCGGTGGAAGAAGGGTAGAGGTCGGCGAAAGGAAGGGGGCCAAATATTATTGGTGGGCGGGGCAGCGCACCGAAGTAGGCGGAGTTTGCCACGAGATTTATTGTCCGGAGACCGGGAAAAAGAGGATAATGGTTGACGAAGAAAAAGAGGTTGAAAGCCGTCGATGATGGAGCGGATAGAATTTAGCTGAGAATTCAGATATTCGTGGTGTATCAAGCCAAATTTGAAAATTTTCGTCGCACCATCAAAATTCGCCGCAGATCTGTGTTGCGCGCGCAATGCGTGCGGCGCCAACTGGTACATCTATACGTGCCTTGGGACGCCTCGAATACGCTTTCCTTATCTGCTAAACTCTTCGCTGAAAGAAATTATAAAGCTGAAAAGCGCAGGGGCAGTGATCGTAGCTCACGGAAGAGCCGTGAGCCACGACCACTGCCCCTGTGCTTCAGCTTGATCGACTCCTTGGCGAGCTTGCTCCTTTGCACTTTCTGTAGCACAGCTAGGAAGATTCATATAGCTCTTCCAACATGCTATCGCTAACCATACAAAGAATTTAGGGCAATTAATAACGAACTTGGGCGGCATCGCTCCTCACTACTTTGGGCGCTTGTAGCGCAGGCGCCAGGCATTTTTGCTTCGAACAAGTATGATATTCGTAATCAGGGAGTCAGACTTTCCCTTTAGGCAAATCTCCAACCAATTCTGAAATTTTGACCTAATCTGATGATCGATCCATGATTGGTAAACCCAAAAAGTGGAGTTTGAGGAGTGGTAATCCCATCACTGCTCCGCTTTTTCTCAATTAGTTCGACCTCAGATTTGGCGAAAAACTCGCTTTTAGGGGTAGTTTGATCCCCTGAATACGAATATCGTACCTACTTGCCACGGAAAAGCATAGCACCTGCACTACGGGCACCATGGGCACTCACAGACAAGTAGTGCTTAAGTTTAAGAGGATCTGCTTGCAAACTCTTCGTAGATGTAGCGTCGGGCGACCGTTGATAAAATAACGGATTCAAAAAGGCTTTTCAGCCATGTTGAAAAAAAGCAAAACACCAAGCTCCGAAGGGAACCGAACCCACAACCCCTCGTTGGAAGCAAGGCCGCTACCACTACGCTACCAAAGCCTCACCGCATCTTTGTGACATTTGAGTGGAGCTTACACGCTAATGCCAACAAGACACCGAAAATCAAGGGCGGCAACAAAAACCCTCCGTAACTCCTTTCAGAGAAGAGTTCAGCAGATAATGAAAGCAGATTTGAGTTCAGCGTCTCATGCTGCGTACAGAAATGTGCACCTCATTTCATTTGGCCGGGTTGGCCTAATGACCTTTCCTGGTGAGTTGCGGCAGGAAGGATAAAAATGAATCAATAGACCCTTTAATGCCAATTCGAGAGCTGTGCGTGATCTAGTTTGAGCGGCGAAATGCAGAGTGATTCGGCAATAAAAATAACAAAAAACGCCTGATTATCTTCCGAATGGAAACCTTTCTCTAGAAGTTATAGGCAATGGATGATTTTTCAAGACAGCTAGCATCGCGAACGCGAACTGCATCCTCTGCCCTGTCTGCCACGAAGTCTAGAGCAATGACAAAGGTGATAAAGAACAGCGGATGGGCCATTTAACTTAAGCTAGGAATAGAGGAGAGGAAAACGGTGCTTGGGTCGGTTCCAAAATCCGTAGAGGAAAAAGGCCCTGTAACTAACCTAATAAGGTTTGGAAGGGAGGGAGTACT
>MU868757.1:0-19708 GCA_036418205.1 Ostertagia ostertagi | reverse complement strand
GTCTTCACTGGTTTTTCTTCTCGTTCTTTCTCCTTTTCAGGTTCTTGATGTCGACTGGCTCTGTCTTCGTTGCTACGCCTTCTGTCATGATCGCGATCACGGTCACGTCCTCGATCACGATCACGTTCACGATCACGATCGTGCGAAGGCACTACATCTCGTCGTTCACGCTTTTCTAATGCTGCGCGACTGAATGGGGGAGTTTCTGAGCGTTGCCGTTTCCTCTCGTGTTCGTCCTTCTTCTAGAAAAGTGACAAATTTTTACTCATGAGTTAACGTTCGCAACACACTTCTCAAAAGTAGGTTATTTGCCGAAGGGAAACGAAGGCTCAAAAACCACTGGTGGTAAGAAGCTAACACCTACTACTAGTGATAAACTCAATCTCAACCAGGGTGAATGGCGGCCGAGGCAGTGTCGGGAATGAATGTACGCGCTGAGAACACGGATGGCTCGCGCGTGGAAAGTGCGTATGCGCGCGGGAGAGCGTGGCGGAACAGGTGAAAATCCTCAACGAACCGTCGATGAATTCTCTACCGACTGATTTTCACCCTGATCTGGTCAGAGAAGAACTAGAGGCCGCGCCCAGCACGCTCCAAACCGGAAACTGGTGTCCATCTTCGGCTGAGCACACAAGAACTTATGGCAATGTTAACATTCGCGTTCGGCGACTGTGACGCGATTCTCTCTGGAGAGGGCGTCCGCTTTGTTTGAGGCGTGGATGCGACACGCAGATAGTGCGCACCAAATGTTCACGTACATTGGCATTAAAAGTTGATCAGCAAATAGATGTGAGAAGACCCTATACCCAATTATTGGTTTTGAGAAGAAGACTAATCGCCTGAATACCTTCTCTTCAAATCACCATTTTCTCCGGGGTTCCTCGCTCTCAATTTTCAAGAAAAATCATTTTGGGTGAACATTCTAATTCCTAATCTCCCAATCTATCAATCTTGAAGTGCGAACGCGGCTTAACAAATGACAGCGAAATAAAAGAAAACGAATATCAACTGTGAATGTCGTGTTCAAACGACTTTCACAGTCGTGTTCAAACAAGCGCCTGACTTCATAAAAACTTCTGCAAAAGTAGAGCCAGAAGAATCATACGCCGCATAGTTGGAGGGTCATTTCGGTGCAATTTCAAGAACTGATCATAGCGTAATTCCGAGAATCAAGAAATGTAGAGGACTGAGAAGAAAATCTAAACGCAACAGAAACAATGTGAACACCTGAATGGCCTCAAAATGACATGAGAACTACTACCATCAGGTCCCATCAATTAAGAAGGTGCATTGCGGTGCACAGTCTGCTCTAATGTTAATTTATCAGTGAGTTCCTTCGGTTACAAGCTCTTAGCGATTTCTTTCCTGCACACTTCTTTGGCTTTTTCGTGTGCTGTATGTGTTTTTGTACTTTATGGCGGGAAGAGGCTATTGTAAGTTGGACGAGGACTTTTGGAGGAATACATCGGGGGGGGGGGGGGGATGGAAGGAACCCTAGGGAAAATGAAAGTTATCACACTCCCTCAGGTCTCTCTTGCTCCCCTTAGCATGTTTCACAGTAGAAGTTAGTCGGGGTTTTGAACGCGTTAGGCGCAGTAAACCACATCCCCCTCGCTGGATAAGACTTCAACCATCAAAATACGAATGCCAGTGGACTGCTTATTTGGCGCACACTACTCACGAACGCATTAGGGACGGAACGTGACGCTTTCAAGAGTCAAGCATACTCCAGTGAGAACACCGACGACGCTGCCGCCGAACGAACTCATTGGTGTCGATGTTAATGTGCAGAATTCGGCCCAAAAATAAAAAAGAAACGCTTTGAAAAGAAACATTTGTGAATATAACAAAAAACTTACAAGGGCATGTTTGTCTTCACTGTGTTTTTTCTCTTCAATTTTCTCAACTTTCTCGTCCTTGTCCTTCTCACGACGACTATCGGCGTGCCTTTCTGCACGTGCACGCTCTCTCCTTTCCCTTTCTTTAGTCTCCTCACGTTTTTCATTTTCTCGCACTGCCGCCTCAACCTGTAAGACGGGAATAAGAACAATTAAACCATAAAAGCAAACAACATTCGTAAGAACCAGATCAATTATTCACCGTAATTTTTAAGCTAGGATTTCGCCCCGGAAGATGCCCAATAACCGGCCTCTCGCGCTCAGATAGCTTTCGGTCGACGCGTGCGGCGGGGGCAGATGTTGAGGAAGAGGCAGCAGATGACATTCCAGAACGATGCCGCTCTAACTGAAATGAGCACAATTTGTTCACCGATGTCAAATCCCGCTACATTTGAACAAGGTTGGCGGGAAGCGTCGATCGATAACAGGCCATCATATGGATAGATTTATAAGGGACTAAAAACCATAAAATTCTTTAACGGCAAAATTCTGATTATGTGAGCAATTTCTGAATTTCGCTCTGCGCGGATTCACGTGAGTACAAGTCGGCACGAATGGGAGAAAAAATCTTCAACTGAACATCAGAAGAGACGGGGAAGCGTCCGTTGAGAATACTCGACTAACGGATGGTATTAGGCTCTGCTGGAGGGGGACAAGGTTGCGGCTTAGGACCCCCCGTTAAACGCGTGATTGTGTAACTACTACCCCCCCCCCTTGTTGGCACTCTTTTCTTTGAGGGATGGCGCTGTCTAAAACCAAGTATGCGCGGACCGCGGCGCGGGGGGCGGGCGGAGCGGGGCAGTGGGCACGGCGGGTGGAAGACGGGGGGGGGGCGCGTAGGCGGTCAGATCGGGGGGCTCCGGGGGCGGCCGGTAGGCGATAGACGCAAAGATCCTATCTCCTCTGGCTCTAGTATAGGGCCAGCGGCGCGGACGCCCCCCCCCCTCCTGCGGGAAGAATAGAACACGGTCCCAGTTTTGGATGAAAACCGCTACTAGCGCTGGATGTCGAGTGTATGGCTTGGCCATGAGAGAGTTCTACCAATGTCGTATGCTTCGCATTCCGTTCGGAAAGGAGATATAAATTAGAAGGACATCAAGAGATTTCCGGAAAGTACTGGTTCAAATGGAGGAACTAATCCACTACTCAAGGAAAGTACAATTTTCATCGTCAACATCACAAATATAAAGCCACGTGGAGCCAGTTACCTTGCAGTACACTTCTAGACTTAACAGAAGGCCAAAAGCTTGCGAATTCGAATGGTCCCCTTACTTTATGGAATTGTCCATGAAAGAAACTATGGTTGCTGAGGAGTGACAACACACAAAGGAGAGCCTCTTGGCGATACTTAGACAAAATCCTCCGAGCCATTTTTGACATACTGAATTTAGCAAGCACTTGACGAGTACGAGACAAGCAGATGTTCTAGTCTATAATACTATATAACTTTTCCGAGTTGAGCATTTGAAATAAGTTAGGGCTTCTGAAAGTGTAAAAACCCGTGTATCTCAAAATTTTCCCCGTTATTCTTGCAAAAATTCTCAACCAGGCCATTTTCGGTATAATTTCAGTAACCGTTGGTGAAGTTCTCGTTTACGTTGCCGCATAGAACTCCGAACTATAGCATTTGAAAAGAATTTGTGACTTATTAACTGTATAAACTCACGCTTCACGAGTATTTTCCGTTTCGTTAACAACCCGAAGACGTTGTTTTCAATATTTTCACAAAGCCAGCACTCATTGAAAGGTACCCGTAGATTAACTTTCAACTTTTCTTTCAGATTCAAAACTTATCCTCTTTTTAAAGTTATGGTCATTTGAACACGTGTTCTTCCAGCGCGTTACGCTAGTAGATGTGCTGCTCCAAAGTCGCGAAGTCTACGCATGCGTTGCAAAAAAAAAACGCTATTTCTTCATAGGCCATTTGTACGCATAAAAGAGTTGTCATTGATATGGCAAAGAAGCATCTTAAAGTTTCCCGGACGCCTCGTTTGACTCTGAGAAGAGACCAACCCTGGGCCACATTGCAGTAGTGCGACAACTTCAGGCTCGCTTGCAGTGCGAGTGCAGAGGTTTGATCGACACCTATCTTACAAGGAACCCAAACTATAAGCGAACCACAAGTTGTCGCAATATAACGTGCCCTTGTAGCAGGTATGAAACCAGCAGCTGCCGAATACTTTCTGAGTACCTCCTAACACTCGCCCACTCCTTTAATTCCCAGATTTCAAAATCAAATATAACTTCCATGGGATGCCGCATGGGTTAAACAAATTTTTAAAATCATGAAAAACCTACATTCTCTTTCGTATCAAATTGTACAGATAAAGTCTTCGGGTTTGCGATTGGCCACTGCGTATTATGCATCGCGATTCGAACTTCTCGAGCTTCATCGATTGATTGCATCTGAACGGTACTTTCTTAGACGGCGGTCATACTTTGTCTATTTCGCTTGCGGTTGGAATGTGGAGTAGATACTCATCGACCATGCAATCGCACGATCACATAAATGGGTAATGGCTACGCATCTGCTCCTCAAAAGACTGCAGGCCAGACCTGCGCATTGAGGAGCTAATACATTAAAGAAGAGATTCTATCAAAGGTGCTCACAGCAAGGCAGAACTGTAAAAATTACTTCACAAGAAAACAATCTATCCGCTGGAATAAGTCCGTAATCGATTTCGCGTTGTATCATTTCTGAAGCTCGCCGTGCCTTCGTCTTACATACAAAACAACTTCGATTTTTTCGAAGAGGCCTGAACCCAATAAACAATAAATAAGAGACAGATACCTGAACGATGCAATGACTCTTAACGCTGTCAATCCAAAAGTCAACAATTTGGCCACCACTTTTCAATATTTCCGCTTTCAACGCACGATCAGTGAAAGGCCTCGTGAGGCCACGTATATGAATAATGTCAGATTCCGGATGCCTAAAAACGTTAGTTTAAGGATGCAATATGGAAATGCAACAGTGCTTTTCTTTGGTATTTTTCCTAAATACCTTGACGGTGACACTTTCCTTCTCTTTCCTCCATGTTCATGTGATGAATCCGTTTCAGTAGCTGGACGTCGTTTTTGCTTGCGAATCTCGCGCTCCTCCGATTCATCTAGTTCCAGAACCTGTGTGAATTTGGAATATAACTGCGAAAACTATCTTGCAAGATTCTTACAGTACCGGAAATCAAGGTCAACAAAACCGCCTTCTTAATATTCATGGAAATAGCAAAACAAACAACTGGAAAAATCTATGTACTAGACAGCATAAAGCCTGGCAGTTCTCGAAACTGTATTTCAGGTCAGCCCGGTCTCGTCGGATAAACAAGGGAAAGATCAGTGAGCACATTTGAAAAAAATGGGAGAGGCAACCAATGACAAGGGAAAGCGAGTAGTTCAGTTAAGCCTTCTCTCATATTTCATCATAAGTATTCCCGAACCAGCGCCTAGGGTTCGTGTAGGTCAAAGAGGTGCCCCCCGCACCCGCCCCAATTGGCTGCAGTCACGGCAGTAGGGTACCTTTAGGAATCGTTAGCACCTTTGCATTCCCCTTGCCTCCTTTTCCCAGCGATCAGTCGGTAACGGTAATGTAGTGGATCAGCACTTGGCTTTTTTCCTCAACCTCTTACTCTAAATTGAATTTTGAGTCAATCAATCTCGTGCCATCCCGGGTCCATTTATCCCTAATTTCTCACAGTTATGATTGACCTGTAAATAAAAGAAAAATAAGTAAGAAAAAATATTGAATGCTTCCAATCGTTTGCGTGAACGAAGCTTTTTCACCACCGTTCTAAAATCGCTTATTACGCAGACTGAGGTGTACCATTCATAGAAAACGACTTTTTCGGGAGCCGGCAAGAAGCCTTCAACGTTATTTCGACCATATGGAAACAATGTTAACAGCGACCTACGAAAAGGTCATGTACACAAGAACGCTCCGCAGATTCGTACGATCCTTTAGTAGAATATTAATGGCAATTAAAGGGACCGACTTGAAAAAGAGTAGCAGTAGTTCACACAACACACCTCCAGCCAGGGTCAACCCTGCGTTGCGCAAAGAACAACGAGGGGGTCGTATTCAGCCGACCGAAAAGGGAGGGGGTCGTATCCACAGACGGGCTGCAAGACGGCTTGAAAAGTGCAGTGTCCGGGAGTGCACTTTCAGCCTCTAATGTTCTCCAGGAGCTCTGCACGCTGTCGGAGAGTCACACAGACATGAGCTCCATGGGAGCATGCAGAGCACTATAAGTCTCACCATCAGCTTATTATCCTTAAGCGACGCTATCCGGACGGCGCTTTTGCTCCGCGGCATAGATCAAGAGTACAATAGACAATAGCCAAAAACTTTGTTACAGTGTAGTGCAAAAACATGGTCTGTCTTCGATGATGAAACATTCCTGAAATCCCGAGGAGAACAAAGTGTAGAGCAGTTCATGGGAAAGTGAAACAAGAGTGCCATATAACAGCACAATGCAACTCAATCAGGATACTAACACCTTCTTCAGGAAAACAGAAGACTTTCAAATGCGAGTGCGAACTCTGCCCACAGATAGGTGCACGGCGTATACCCGAGGCGTTTTCCCATAAAAACGCCTCCTCTGTCAGCGGCCGTAAGCAGACAAACTTTCTGAAGAGAGTTTCGATGCTTTCAAATAAAATCTAAGCGAAACAAAGTGTAGCGAATTTGCTGAATTGAGTTCTAGAGACGCCGTAGGAAAATTGAGGCAGAAGAAAGAATTTCAGGAAATTTCACAGTTGTTATGAAGTACTCTTCGAGTGGATTCCAACAATCTTTACCGCTTCTCATCACATTAATTTTAAAGGAAGTTATGGGCCTTTGAAGACTGCATAGTCGCGGTCCAGGAAAATGGCTTGAAAAAAATCAAGGTGGAAAAACGGAACAACGGGACTATTTTTTGAGCGAGTGATTATTTCAAGAAGTTTTAGCACTTATTCGAAAGCTCTAATCCTCTAGTTTCTAATTAGCCTTAGACATCTGCAAAATGTTGAGTATGAAGAAAGTTATTAACGTTTGAATGTCGAAAACTCGCGCCTTCTCAAAAATCGGACCCCAAACCACCCAAGAACGGAACAACGGGACTATTTTTTGAAAAAATGATCGCTGGAAAATTTCAGGTGCTTGTTCGAAAGCTCTAATCTTCTAGTTTCTAATTAGCCTTAGACATTTGCAAAAAGTTGATTATGAAGAAAGTTATGAATGTTTGAATGTCAAAAACTCGCGTGTGCACAGAAAACGGAACAACGGGACGATTTTTTGAAATATTGAACATCCACAACATTTCAAATACTCCTCAGGAAGAAAACTATTTATATTTTTCAAAATTTTGGTGTCCGATTTCATGAAACAGCTTCTGAAAGAAAATATAACCTTCTGAATGGAGGGGTTTGGATTGCAATGTAATTGCTACAAGGTTTAGTTTTTCAGATTATAAGGTAAGGAAAGTTGAGAGATCGAAAAAATCCTGGTGGGTTTCTGAAAGTAGAAATCTTTACGATTAAAATGATGTATTGGTTTACGCAAAAATTTGGAAATTCCTTCTATTTAATGAATAAAACTTCATTTGCCTCGATTCCTCCTCTGAGCGAGACAAGCGCGCGGATTGACCACGGTCCACCACTTCTCCATGTTGGTGACTGCCATCATTGATGAGCATTGATGAGCATTAAATTATGTGAAAGACATGATAGTTAATATGGGGGGTCGTACCGATACCCCCCGAAAAGGAAGGGGGTCGTAAAAATTTTGGAATTTGCGCAACGCAGGGTTGACCCTGCCTCCAGCTGTAAAATAGGAACGATTAACAGGGCAGCAGATGTTCAAAGGGAATATCCGGAGAAGAAACCATGTTACCGTGAGGGAGCTGCTTACTCCAGAATCGAAGAAACAGAAAGCAAAAAAGGTGCGGCCGTAGCATAACGAGTACAGAGCTAACGTAATGGTTCCTTGAAACCCATGGGACTAACGTAGGGCAGAGAAATGTTAAGATAACTTCTACTAATTCTGTACATCTCCTGTCTATCACCTCAACGAAAAATGATATTCTTCGAAGTTGCACCTTGCTGCACGAAGGCAGCATTGCGTTCATTGCAGGGTGGAAACAACCGCTGCTCCCATTGGAGAAGAGGAATCAATTAAGGGAATACAAGGAGAGTAGAAGTAGGTTTTTTACCATTATTTTTACAGGAACAGTGCTAACTCCATTTTGGTGTCGTGATGGAAGGACTAATATTCTTTCAGCCTACGCCGACCAGACAAAAAAAATGAAAATGAAAAATAAGGGAACACAAACGACAAGGAACCGTCTGTGGATGAGAACTAACGAGCCGTTTTTTGACCTCGATGAAAAACTTGACTAACCCGTCTGAAGAAACTTGGAAAGGTTAGAAAGTTGGACAAGTGGGCACCGCATGAATCTACTAAGCAGCAGCAAAGTGGAACTTCAGAAATCTCGTCACAACTCGTTTTGCTCAACAAAAATGTCCAACTTTTGTAACATTTCATCATGCTCGACGGAAACTGAATTCTTTGCTACAGAGTAAACAATTTTCTAAAAATTAAGCAGCGCAAACACCAAGTTTCTTCCAGAGCAGAAATTTCACAAGGTGAGGACCACCACGCTGGAGATTTCGTATAACTTCGTAAATTGAACTGTATTTGACTTGTTTTTTGTTTGTTAACTGCTGTTTTTGGCCGCAGTTCGCCTTGCGAATGTTTCACAAGAATGCTGGGTTGTGAACAAAACTTTCGCCCCAGGCGGGACTAGAACCCGCACCTCTCGCTTTCCGGGCAAGTGCGCTACCAGTTACGCTACCGGGGCACCATTTCATTCCAACTCAGTTTGTAGTATAACTTCTGAAACCAAACGAACATTGACACAAGCCCAAGGATACTGTGTCCAGGAGGAGGAAAAGAACTGTTCCATGCTCGCGCCCATCCATATGTGGGGAAACGACCTCGTAAGGAATGGCGATCGATCTATCCAGCTTTGCTTCACATAGTGCACTCACAGGATCTCTCTCTATCTCTCTCGCCAAGTTCCACATTTTCAGCCATGTCGACAGCTTCGTGGGTAGTAAAATATTTGGAAAACGAGACATGGTGAGAAAGACCTTCGACGATTTATGCGCTTAGTTTCCATTTATGAATTAGTTCAGCCTGTTAAGGGAAATGCGTACTTTCTAATACTTCTTCAAACGAATGAAAATCTTGGCTTTGAGCTAAATATACTGCTTTGATGATGAAACTTGAAAACCCGCATTACTTCCTAGATAACCTAACAATACGACCAGAAAAGAAGCATATTCCATGAATCACAAAACAAAAAGCTGAGTGTTTCTGTTCAGATACAGATTGAGGTCAAACAATACAATGCATCAGTTGATTGCTGTTCCAAAGGAAAAAAAAACAAAGTGCTTGAGGTAAAAACAATCTATTTCAATTACAGTGCAAGAACTCACTTCATCCTTTGTCTCTTTATCATCAGTCTCTGCGTCACCTTCAACTTCGGCTTCTCCATAGTCTAATTCCTCTAGATGTTCTCCACCACCCCCATCATCACCGCTCCCATTTTGTTCCACTGATTTCGCAGCAGATGCTGAACGACCACTTCTATTAGCTTGGTCCATAATTCCTGCAACAGACTGGCTCAATTTCGATTTCATGATTTTTATATTTATTCGTTTCATTCATCCAGTATGCTTAGACCATAGTTATCCACAATCAAGCTGTTCTATGCCTTTGTTGCAAAATTCTACTGAACTCTGATTGAAGAAAGATTAGGTTTCGATTTGACATCTTGGTGGTTAGAATGAGATTTTTTCTCTATGAGGTTTGGAGAGAGAAGCTGAGAACATCCTTTCGTACGAAGTCAGGATATAAGGTGGACACTGAAGAGCTCCCCGTTCGAAAATTTTCCTGGATTTTCTTCACATCAGGTAGTTCCGGTCGTGAGAAAGGAAACTTTGTCTTGCTTTTATTTCGTACCAAAGCCGTTGAAATTTGTTGGGGCGGTCGAATTGGCTGTAACATCTGCACGTAGAGGCTCAACTCGTCTAGGGTTCCAGCAAAAATCCGGGAAGACCTAACTTGGGAGGGTGTACTTCAGCAGTCGAAACTCCCAAATCCTTTGAGCAAGACAATTGCCGTTTGTTGGCACAAAGCACCCCGTAATCACCACCAGCAAAGATGATGTACATGAGGCTGTCAGATCGTGCTTGGAGCTAATTCGGAATCAAGATATATAGGAGCCACATACATCCAGATCTTTGCAGCCTTTCGGAGATGTCCAGCAATGTCACCTTGTCGCATGAAAATTCTCTGACGAATGATCGATAGTCTATCCAGATCCCTTTTCAAAAGCGTCAGATAGAGCATCGTGATTGCCAGTCACGGGGTGGTTGGAGTGTGGGTCATCTTCAAATAAAAAAGTCAACGCTGAGCAGAGTGAAGGTACACCGTGGATTGAGGGAACATGCCCTTTCCCATCTTCTGCTTAATCCTCGGTGACCCCCCAGCCTGACTTGCGCAAGATCTCAAGGCAGTCACTCGTGAAAATTAGGGCACAAAGAGCTTTTCGCGAAATCGGTGTAATATCCATAACAAGTAGCGAGACAACGAGCTGGACGGTTGGCTGAAATTGCAAAGGTGGATGCTACGTCAACAAACATGTTGCAAATTTTCGGAGTTCTCGAAAATAAAAAAGCTTCCAGCATTAAATGTTGTTTGTTGCAGGAATTGAGCCAACCTAGTATTAGAGACCACATATTTCCTACAATGTACATCTACCATTTTTTATACAGTCGATATCTCGAAGTCTGATTGGGCGTGTCACCGGAAATGACGTGGCAGCCACCGCACTTGATAGATGTTGTGTGGATAAAATACTCCGCCAGATATCAGCAAAGCGTGTTGGAAGCAGCTTATCCGCGCAACTTCTATCAAGTGCGGTGGCTGCCACGTCATTTCCGGTGACACGCCCAATCAGACTTCGAGATATCGACTGTATTACACGATATAAGATTTTCACACAATTTGATTGTTCCTCAAGCTTCTTCATTTGCCACGTTTATCCCAACATTCCACCGGTTAAAACGTGTGCAATCTCAGATATAACTTGGAAAAAGTTTCACCTCACACGTTGAACGCAATCTAACAGGAGATGGATGTCAGGCTCGGCGATTTTGCAATTGCGACTGCACAACTGCGAGAGCAACGGCGGGTCGCTACTGCGAAAGGGGAGACGGTCAGGAGTCCCGAATTTTTGCAGTTTGAAACATGGCAGTTGTCCAGGTTTAGGACCCACCTCTCCAGACGTTCGATACAACCGTCTGTGTAGTACCATTTCTGCATTTGTTTTTGCTTAGTCCTAGCAAATTGCCACGTTCCAACTTGTTGGAACCAGTAGCCGCCGCGTGCGGTGACCTACTTTCGCTGGCGCGGCGACCCCAGGTTGACTCTTGTCTCGCATCCCTGCGCATCGCGAGTGCCGATGGCTCCGCTGAATGTCCGCCAGCAGCGGTCTGTCACGAATTTTACTGCCGAAATCCAGCGGAGCTACCGCTAGTCGCCATTATGCAATCGGGATTGCAATCGCCAAGTATGAAATCCTCCGTAAGCAGGAGAAATCGAAAAAAAAAGCTGGGTTTGTTGTCCGACGGCGGGGCATCTGTTCACGCAATTGCTACTGACAAAAGAGAACATGTTAGAGCCTGTCATATATACTGAAGCTCTCCATTTAGCCAACTAAGACATCTCAAGAACTGTTAGGAATTCTGAGAGGAACTCACCTATTCCCTGCCCTACCTCTTTTGCTTCTTTTTTTCCACATCCAGAAAAAGCGGCGCACCACAAGATATCCTCAGTTAGGTTACTAAGCCTCGGCAAGGCTTGTCTGAACCTGTACCGTTTCTCCATCAGAAAAACAATTCGTTTGACGCTGGGTTTCACTTACGCTGCGCTATGGTCGGTCGTCAGCGCTCGCATATCTTTGCTGATTAGGGCCTTGATTTTTATTTGATTTGTAGTGTTCTCCTCTGAGTCTTATGTCGGGTACGAGGCATTTGAATAAGTAATGTTTGCGTGCTTAACATGCCACTGTTTGCCGTTAGAAGTTCGGTTACTCTTTTGACAGCGCTTGTTCGAGAGAATGCCCCGCCGGACATCACAACCAAAAAAGCTATTAAAAAAAGGAAGTTTTCGATAGTGCAGCCACTTATATCTGTGCAAACGTTTTTGGAACACGGATACGACGGAAATTGTGACTGACCTTTGGTTTTCGATTGATCTTCTTGATCCTTGTCTCGTTCCACCTTCTCTGCATGCTTCTCAGGACTTAAAAGACAAAAGTTGCGTTGGGGGTCTTCTTTAAAAACAAAGTAATAGATCAAACATAGCAAATGTGCTCACGTTTTCGCATTTCTTTCCCTTGCTGTCTCACTATTGCGAGAATGCTGCGTGCTGTCATCACCTTCCGAATGTTTATCTTCCTCAGGTTCCCCATCAGCGCTGGCTGTCCTCTCGCTAAACATGAAACATAATACTTGGAAAAAAATTTAAGCGCTCATATCCTAGGGGGGGGAGACATTTTTACACACGAAAAGGGCATTTAGAATTGCGACAAACAATTTAATTTTGAAGTTATTCCCACTCCACGTGACGCTCTTTTCATCTGCACTATCTGGGAGCGCGAGAGCGTTTCGGCCCAATACCTGAGACTAAACTTCAAAAAAAAGAGGGGGGGGGAGAGAATGCGAGTGCCTACGCCATTTTTATTTTTTACAAGAAAAATTTACTCAAACAGAAATCCATAAATGCACGCTCTATAAAATTACTCTTACGATTCACTCAAAAATTTCCCTGGGCCATATGCAGCAAGCCCAGGTCTTTGGCTCTTCATCGCCTAACGCGCGGACTTCGAACTACATTAGCAATGAAGGGCAAGAAACTCCGTAGTAGATTGAGAGATATCTTTCCGACCAAAAAAGTGGATAATGTTCATCTCCCCCAGAGCTTCTTCATCTCCCTCTCCAGACAAATGGAATAGGCGGCAAAAACAACAAAACGTGAAACAAAATTGTAGAGATGGCTCAGAAATGGAGCCGCCGCCAACTTGTAGATTTGAAGGACAGCTTGTTTCAAAGTAAGTACATTTTTAAACCTGAATTAGTGCATTTCACATGCCATTCCCTCTCATGCAGTTCATATGAAGTGTGCCGAACAGAATTACCAAGAAAAAACCTAACATTCCTTGTGGAAGAGAATATTACTTCTACTGAACGCCTGTAATAAAATAAAATGTTTGTCGTTCTGCACACCCCCCCCCCTTCTCGTTAAAACATGAGCGCCACGGTACACGTTTAGATAGCTTAAAATGTGACCTTAAGGTAGACGTTTTGAATCGTGCACAATCACAAACCTTCCTTCTTCATTGATTTCGACTTCATCGGCATGCTCTGAGGCTTTTATTTGTCTTTCTGTACTAGAAGATCTCTTTTTCACCGACGGACTAACACTCCTTTTTTTCGCTGGTGGGCTCACACTCCTTTTTTTCGGTGGTGGACTCACACTCCTTTTTTTCGGAGGTGGACTCTCACTTCTTTTCTCCGCTGGTGGACTCACACTCCCTTCTTCTGCCGGTGAACTTTGAACCTCGTTTCTATCAGACGGGCTGACAGACTTATTTCCATCAGACTGAGGGCTGGAAGATCCTTCTTTTCTCGGTGGGCTTCGACTTGGAGTTCTTTCCTTTCGTGGGGGACTCGACGACTTCTCCTTGTTCGGCTGATGACTAGGAGACTTTCCTCTCGTAGGTCGGTTACTTTTCTGAGGCATTTCCTCAGCTTCATCAATCTTTTTTGCAGTACTCATTTCGTTATCAGGGCTCTCCTCTTCTTCGCCGTCTGCTTCGGGTTTCTAAATAAGTAGTCGCATGAAATCACATAAAAATCGTGCTGCAAGTTCTACGGAATACGACAGAAACAGTCAAGACCATACCTGTCCTTCTGACTCAGAATTCTTTTGCTGTATTCGACGAGATTTTCTCTGTGATGACACTTCCTCAGACTCTGCAGCGTGTCCTTCCCCTTCGCTTTCCTTTCGAAGACGTTCTACAATGAGTGTAATGAGAACAAATTCTTACTTAAAAACAACAACCAGATGGATCAACCACTGCTACACACTGGCTTAACTGGAAGTGATAAACGAAAACCTATATAGAATCAAAGACTGAACGTTCTGCTGAACACGCGAAACCTCCTCCACGCTCCTGCCAGGGCGTCAAAAGGGGTTCACGAACTAATTGAACTTCTCTCAATGGACCTGCCGTGAATGGCTAGAGCATAGAGGATTAGAGAACGACGCCTGTCGTAGCTTCCAACCATGCCGAACGAGAGATGCGCGAGTCACGGGGAATGAGGAAATTGAATGGATAAAAGGCGTGTGAGTCACCTTTTCGGATACTGGTGACAAGCCGGTAGGGTTCCCCACTTGCACGAAGTAAAAGTTTGTACGTGCGAGGTCGCCCTAATTGTAAACCACTATACAGGCGACAGAGGCAGACGGGGTAGCTCATTAACTTACATTTACAGGCACGCTTCAGGATTCGGCGCCTGTTCCATCCCGGGGTAGTAGACAGGCGGACAAGCGTTGATGTCGCGCCCCTTTTGCCGCTTGAAAGTGCGCGACAAAGGCGCAAGGAGCTCGTCCGACCCGCAACTCACACCTTCGTCCGCAAGCCCCACCCTCCGCTGTCGGTTGCCACGTGGCGCTGCTTGAAAAGCGCGGGCGCATTTGAGGCAGCGGTCCCATTGCGACCCAATGTCATTGGCACTGGAGCAACTAGAGTTAGGTTCGTGAAACTCGTCCAACGCGCCCCTTCTCTATCCCAAGGTGGAATGCGGCTAAAATAAGGGAGGTCTTTTCTAGACCACCTCCCACCATTAGCTCATAACCGAACGCTTTCCTCACCCATTTCATCCCGAATATTGCCTTTAATCTTAAACCACCATACAGGCGATAAGGCCGATTAGGGCAGCACATTGGTGCGGTATATGGTTCCCGCACCCCTTACACTCACTTTTTTCACGCATGCCTGAAACATTTGTATTTCTTGTCAAAATATTATTACGGACGGACGACTCAAATCTTCATCAGTAATGAGTACGTTACCAATGCTAGCTGCTAATGCGGTCCATACGTTTCTTAGCAATTATTCGGTAGCCTACTTGAGCACGACAGCAGGTATTGGAGTAAATAAACAGGAACCCTGTGACCTTACCGAATGCGCAGGCTTAGATATTCGGACGCATCACGTGCTCGTGACTCAAAGCTTATTGTTACCACAAACGACTGTATCAGGGAGCGGTAGCGGGTCACCGACTTTTGACACTGTTCAGATTCTGTTCGGTAACAAATAAATCAACAAACATGCGAAGGAGTAGCCCACATCGTGTGCATTCACACTGTTCTATATCACGCGAGGATGTCCTTAGTTTTTAAGGCAACAAAAACAGTCCAAAATCTAAAATTGAGGAATAGAGCAAACATACGTGGAGGTTGCGTACAGGCGCTACCCCATTGAAAACGTTCCAGTATACAAATTTAGGATTCTATGATATGCATGTTCAAAGCCTGTTGTAAGATAAATGGCAGCAAAAGCAATGCAACACTGAGATTACGAAACGGTATATCTGAACAAGTGAAATGGACACTTTGTTCTTCTTCAATCTCAAAAAAGGGATCCACTTTACATTATGGAGAATTAGCTTCCTAATGAAGGAGCTCGGAAACCAATTACATTGCGAAATACACCATGCATTGAAAATCATACGCCCGAATGGGCGCTACGGCGCCCAAATGCATATTTTTGGCGCTCGAGCTGTCTCCTATTGGCCATGGAGCGTGCATAGAGGATGCGCCCTTTAGGAAATCTATCCATGTGATGCGCAGTACTCACGCAGATCCTACGACTTTGTAGTTATGTGAAGACGTCACGACCATTTAGACCTCCAATGCACTAATAAGAGGTGAGAGGTGAGTGGTTTCGGTGCATTATTGGACGTTCAACAATTTCCGTTGTGATTTATGTTACGTCGTTTTGCTATGCCTTGTTATGCATCGGGGCCACTTACTACTCAAGCGAAAGTATATTTTTTCTATGAATGCTGCAACCAGAAAGCCACGTCCGTAACTCAGACATTCGAATCGTCAATTTCCGTTTCTAGGATTCTCGCTGGTTCTTCCTCTTTCTTCTATCACAGTAGCAAATAATAACCTCTACGACCATACTGCGTCAAATTTCAATCCAGCAAAACGTTAAGGCGGACCATGGCTCTCTTCACTTTTGGGACGTTTTGATTAACAACGTAGATAACCTATTTGGCACGACTCCTTACGGAGCTCCAAACAAAAAACCTGCGGTCGAGCACAGCAGAATTAGACAACGGGCAGAAAAATGAAAAATAAAGTTCCTGACTTGTTTCTGCATCTTAACTGCTGTTTTTGGCCACAGTCAACAAACAAAAACAAGTCAAAAATCATTGCTAAAGCTTTCAGCCTCGCGGTCATTGCCGATATCGGCTAACCGGCTCAACACGTTATACGTGTGAGTGCTGAAAGCTATGGTACGTATACCATGAAAAGCTGAGTTGGAATGAAATGGTGCCCCGGTAGCGTAACTGGTAGCGCACTTGCCCGGAAAGCGAGAGGTGCGGGTTCTAGTCCCGCCTGGGGCGAAAGTTTTGTTCACAACCCAGCATTCTTGTGAAAATAAAGTGTTTTATTCCTGTTATACTATCCAAGTCTCCTTTTTTTACCAAGGTAACGTGGTGATGGCTAAGTTCATATCACCTATACGACTTTCTAGGACTGCCATATCGCACTCTTACTCCTGTAAGACATCCAGTAAAGGGTTTTAGTGGAATGTATCACATCCAAGCGAGTTTTCAACTGATCGATTGTTAAACTGAATTGATGGTACCTGCTTCTCTTCTTTGAGCTTCTAATGCCTCAGCCTGCCGTGCGAGATAGGCGGCGACAAGGGGATTCTCAGGTGAGCCCTAAATATGATAACACTATGATAAATGGAGATTGAGATTGTCAATCCAACACTTATGACTTTCTCACCAAATCTCAATAAAAAATGACAGACAAACTGGACCCTTACTAATTTACTGGAAGGCTTTTCTTCGCTGTCTGTATCCTTGTCTTGTTTTGGAGACGATTCTCCATCATCCACCTGCTTGTTTCCCTCCTCGTTTTCTGTCAAGAACTGAAAAGCTTTAATAAAATGAAGAGAAGGAAAATGAAGCATGTTCCAACTCCACAAAAAATGTGATGTTCCAGAACTGGTGAGCAACCGATACCATACGAAACCACAGAGCCGACAACGGCCTGTCTTATCAGTTCCCAGCCAGACCTAATTATTGATCTAAGAATAGCAAGGTCAATACCCTATGCATGAGCACATCATGATTGGCATGATATTGCCTTTAGCACCAGTGAGATTGCTACGGTGCTTCGCTGGATTTTTACGATCGAGCGCATAACTCATAATGTACTCAACCTAGTAGGGAAAGCAAATTATTAGTAACTGAGGATGAATAGACTCGACAGCATACTTCTTACTACACATACTTGACAGCATGTCACAGTCTCAAAGAACAAAAAACACAAATACGAATAAATCGTGTGCTCGCTAAGATAAATTTAAATATAAAAACAGCTCATCTCCTTGCGAAGAGAACGGCGGCTCGTCGAAACTTTGTGGTTAAATAATGCACTAAAACCTCGCAGAACTGCTCAAAAAAAAAGAATTCAAAACCCATGAATTCGGAATGGCGCAGAGAAAATGCTTTGTTTACCGTTACAATTCCAAATACAGTACAAATTCCCTTTGAGGAGTTGACAAAAGCATTTTGAGAAATCGCTGACTTCTTCAGCTAGAGATATTCAAAAAGATCATTCGTTGAAATAAATAATGAAACCATATCCATGTAAAATGGCGATGGTCCAGTCAAATCCAATGAAGGGAATTCTAAAATCCAAAGCAAAATCCTTCACGAAATATATTCGCATGTGAGGACCCAAATGACTTAACATCACCTCAAGAATGCTGATTTTGTGCAAAACTCTTCGCCCTGGGCGGAAGCTGAGCCCGCACCTCTTACTCAAAGCAAGAGGTGCAGGCTCTATTAGCGCGAGTTTTACCCATTCCCCAGCATTCTTGTGATAAATTTCGCATAGCGTGCTGCGTCCAGAAACAGCAGAGCAATCAAAAACAAGCCACAATTAATGACTGAACACTTCCTAGTTTTTAAGAAGAACCATGCGTAAACCTGGATTTTCCAAAACAGTTTCTATGATAAAGAACATAAACCTCATGAATACTGCTTCACAAGAAGAAGGGTTTTTCGTCTTAAAGGTTCTTTTATCAAACGATCTCTGTTGTAGGATAAGTTGTGAGGAACAGAAGAACAGGACACAACCCAATCCCAATCAAGTCGAAGGGAAATTTCACTTGCTTCGTATAGACTGATACAATGCGATGAATATGACCACATTCCGTCCCAGAAAGCTTTCCCATTAACAAATTAAGCGATCGAGTTGGAATATTGGAAATCTACGCTCACTACCATAGCCCAAGACTGAACGAGCAGATATGCATCAAATACACCGCGAGCACAACTCAAGCCCGTAATGATCAGCTTTGTGCCTCTTCACAGGAATTTAAGTCACAAACCACCATTTTAGTAGCGCCAAAAAAGAACTTCCCTATATACCACAAACAATTATTCGTTGACCTGAGGTTTTTCAGAAATTTCAGAAAAAAAGTAAGTGGTAAAGGTAGAAAGACTCACGGCTTTCAAGCGTTCAGTGAGAGTGGACTTGTTACCAATCTTAGAAAGTCCCCGCTTGTCCAATTCGTCTCTTAAATCAACAACTCGCAGTGAAGAAATTGGTACTCCATTTACTAACGGGTCCTCCTCTGACATTTTAACGAAGCTTGAATCTGAAAGTCAAAATCTAACGATTAAAGAACTAGAGCTAGCAAAGCCCAATTCATAAAAAATGACGGCCTTCGTAACAGACTAACAAAGGAAAGAAGATAGAAAAATGCAAAGGCATAGAAGAAGAACCATGCTTATGAAAGAATGCAAGCGTAAAAGAGGATAAACAGCATTGTAAAGCAAAAAAGAGCAACAATGAATTGCAAATCCTCATGTTTTCTCAAGTTTTATAGTGGATCTGTGAGCTTGTTGAAATTCCCAACCAATGGCAATACTAGCCCCTACTCAGAAACAGCAGAATAATATCACTAGAAAATACGATTTACTTCAGCTACCAACTGACAACTTGCGACTGAAGACATGCGAGATCCTAATTGCAAATAAGGTGCTTTGAGTGGGATGAGCAAGCCGTTTTCAAATTACTACTTCTTCCCCCCAAATAAATTCTTACTTCCTTTTACTCATGCTAAACTGTGGGTAATGGAGGAACTCTAACAACGTGGGGATATTATTTTCGCAGAAGTTCGTTCTCTTCAAAAGTCAGTGTGCCTATTCGAATCACATAGAACCGCTAAAATAAGAACCTTACGAGAAATGAATGAAACTAGTATAAAAAGAGCAAAGTAATAACAAAGGTCACTAGATTAAAAAAGGCAACGAAACAACCAATGCAAGAATTCGAACAAATTAGGGGTCTAGTGAACAGCATATCTACTTGTCAACGTAAGAAAAGCACATAGTGCATAAAAAATAGCTAACCTTGCGAAAAACAGACGATGTGATTTGAA
>MU868756.1:47247-77335 GCA_036418205.1 Ostertagia ostertagi | reverse complement strand
TGAGGATTCGAACCACGGACCACTTCATAACCCTTTTTTGGTATTCAGAGGGCCGTTCAGGAAAAATGAACATGGTTCTGTGGTCCCGCATGTGCCCCTATATCATGCAAAAACCGTTTTGAAAAAGCTTGGCATTTCCTGAAAGACCTTCCTGGTTAGCCTGTGCGCCATACTTTCGTCTCTGTGAGCAGTCGTGTCTCCGAAGTTTTCCGCCCCGACAAAGTCAAATAGTCAGTCCGCCCATTTGTGATGAGGTGCAGACCGGAGTACGTTTTTGGGGCGGAACTTTGACCTTTTTTTTCAAAATATTGAACAATTCATGGAAAGAAGCTTAAAAGAGAGAAGAAAAGCGTGGAAGAAAGCGAAGCGGTAATTACGCAGACTCAGAGGAAAAAGGTTCTCGTAACGACTCCTAACGTAATTGCTTTTTTGCTACTCATGAGGCATAGATAGAAGAAGGTTCCAGTTTGAACACAATAAGTAGTAATTGCCCATAAGTGCCCATGGTGTCCGCCCGAACTTCTTGGATTTAAAATAAAGTTTATCGTAAGACAGTAAGTTAGCTTCTGTTGATAAGATATGAAAAAAGCAAAGACTCTGAGCGAACGGACCCGATCCCCTAGCGTCGAACCTGCAGATCAGTCTCTTCAACCGTTAGACCATCACACCATTTGCGGGGAAAAACCTTCGTAATTTTGTTCACAGCATCGTTCAGCAGTAGTGGCAAGTGGCACGCTTACCACGCGAGCGGTCCGGGGATCAAATCCTGGGTCGTGAGTCGCCCGGGCCAACCAAGCCTTCCATCCCTCCGGGGTCGGTTAATTGGTACCAGACTTGTCTGGGAGGATAAAAACACTGACTTGTACATCGGCTGGCCCCCGCAAGTCATTGTATAGGCCACATCGCATTCAAACGCCACTACGAATGTACAAATGGAAGTAGAATGCGTGCCGCATCCCAAAAAGGGATTGATCAACGGCAAATGCTTTATCCTTTATCTTTCTTAAAAAAGATTTGAAATCAGGCATTCGGAGGACGCTTATCAGAAGTATTCATCTCATTTAAAGGCACGCTCCGCGATCAGGCGGGCTCGCCTGTTCCATCCAGGGGGTAGTAGGCAGGTGGACAAGTGTTGATGTCGGGCCCCTTTTGCGGCTTGAAAGTACGCGACAAAGGCGCAAGGAGCTCGTCCAACCCGCAACTCACACCTTCGTCCGCAAGCCCCACCCTTCGCTGTCGGTTGCCACGTGGCGCTGCTTGAAAAGCGCGGGCGCATTTGAGGCAGTGGTCCCAGCGCGATCCAATGTTATTGACACTGGAGCAAGTAGAGTTAGGTTTGTAAAGACTCGTCCAATTCGCCTCTTCTCTATATCAAGGTGGAATATGGCTGAAATAGGGGAGGTCCCTGTATGGGGCTAAACTGTTGGTGGCTTGCTTTCCTTATCTTTTAAGACACTTCCATTCTGGCCTTCACTTACTGAACGTTTTCTACACCTATTTAGTCCGATCTTGCCTGTTAAAGGCCATTCGGAATACAAGCCGTTCCCTGGTGAGAGCTTTGACAAGGAGTGCTCTCTCAGGTACATCTTGAGTGGTGTATTCTTTGAGGAATTAATGCGCTTAAGAGCGTTTTCAGCTGATAAAACCCATCTAAGCTCCGGAGAGACGAATGGTGATTTGAGGGTACAACCAGAGTCAACCCTGCGTTGCGCAGTTCTCAACGGCCACGTTGCGCAGTTTCGCCCGATTAGACACGTTCTCTCGCGCGAACATTCACACTCGCATGCTCGAGCCGTCTGTGTCTCCGCCCATACAGCGTGCGTTGAGGATCGCCGGAGCCCTGATCTGAGCTTGCTCGTCTTCAGGAAGAAGTATGCCGCGAATTGACATGATGACGAAATGAAAACAGCAAAGTCGGATTGAAATCGGTGGAAATTCGGCGCCAAAATCTGATCTTCTTCAAGTGTGCACATACTTTTGAAACAAAGAAAAAATTCATCCAAAAATTTTTTCCGAAAGTAGAGCTCAGCTTATACTGATACGTTATCGACTACAAGGAATTGGTCGAGGGGGGTTTCATAGCAAGAAGCCTCTTGGCTAACTTTTTAACGTGGATACTTTTGAAACGCACTGTAGCAGTCAATGTCTTTAGCGTCTATACTTTTTAGTCACCCTGTATAATACATTATGTGTATTGGCTAATTTTCACCGACTGGGCCTTCTATTTTGCAGGCCTAAAACTCAGCAATTCTGCAATGAATGTGACAGGAAACATTTTTTGTAGAGCAGGCAACTCCTTTTCAAATTACATGATATGGAGTAAAAGATGAGATGTTAGCAGAAAAATTCTCCGTTCACAAAAAAAGCGACACTACAAGGACAACCCATTACAAGAAAATCGTTCCGGAGAATTTGAGAAAGGTTGAGGTCAGCCTCTCGAAGCGCACTTGACCTCTTCGCAAGTGATGTTCTGCATGACCCTATGTTTGACACCGTTGCACTCTTCGGATCTCTAATGTCATAAAAAGAATGTCCATCAAATTTATCAACTTGTTGTCTCAAGCAAGTAGTAATGCGCCTCAAATTGAGGAAGGTTCTGAGTAAAGTGCCTGATGGATTAGTGAGAGTGGTGGTCGTTGATCTGGAGAAAGAGAGGATCTTCAACTGAAGAATCGGATCAGCCGAAATAATGATTGTCTGACTCCATCATCCGAGGATTTTGGAGAAACTTCATTCATTCAGAACATATCCTAACTGCATATGGTTTATTTGAGCATCGCAGAAAGACTAGCCTGTTGCAACTCACCAAACGGAGCAATGCAAAAATTCACTGCGATTCCCATTGTTTACAGTGCAACGGCGATCGAGCAAAGCTGAAGCGCACGGGAATTGTCGCAACCTGGGTGGAGAGCACCGAGGACACGCAAAGATGGGTATTATAAGGGCCCAACACCCTATCTAGGGGGATGCGTCGCGTATAGAATGCTCTGACGACTGTTGCCTGCCGCGAGCCTGGTGAGGCCCTCTCCCCTATGTGCTACATGCTAATGAAGATGGACAATACTGCTACCAATTTTTGTTCAATCGACGGTTTGCGACGGGTAGAAACCCGTCGCAGTTCAAGTGGTCATCAGTTGTAGCACAACCTTCTAAAGATCAAGAATTGGTCAACGAATATAAATCAGTTGTCGGTGAACAGGCAGGTTTTCCTTTCGGCTCAATGGATGATTCTATACGTGACTCTTTGAAATAGGCTGCGGGAATTTGAGGCTGGCGCTATCGCAATAAAAGGGGGCATTTTTTCTGAATATGTGGATTCTGATCAATTCGTAGTTACATACTTGCTAATACCTGGTTCAAGCTTGGAACGCGTACAAAGATATATATTTCGACTCGCATCCTTTTTTAATTTCTGCGCATTCCGCTGGTCTTATTTTGTAACGTAGCTTGGTCCCTTTCCTCGACAAAAAGGAGATTCTTCACATAGTTTGGTAATGCACATGCCCAGTATCTTGAGATTGCGCCTCAAAAACACCTTTGTTCTCTCCCCTTTCTTCTAAAATCCTCCAGTGTATAAATTCACGCAAATGCCGTGGGCTCTCTTTGTCTAACTCCTCTCCACTGTTTGAACCAAGTTTTTGAACATGCCACTCATTTAGACACGTTAACGAAACTTGAACAGGCGTTTACGAAACGCCCGCGATATTGCGATAGCTCCTTAGGCCCGAAAGCAAAGATATGCAGGCGCTGGTGTCGTCTGGTGGGGCATCATTACGCAGGCCCATGCAGTCAACACTCCCCCCCCCCTACTTAAGTCCCACTTGGATTGAGCCTTAGAAGGGGAACGGGAGAGGGAGTTCAACCAAACTCCTATTCCGTTCCTCCTTTCCCCCCAGGCTCAGTCCCTACAACGATGCCCACTCGAGAGACACTATCGCCGAGATGAGACACGTTAATGAAGACTTCGAATCTTCCATTTCGACGTGCACTTTTGAAAATGGCACCGATTTGCCTTCGTTCGAAAAATCTCTAAATTCATGTCTCGCGTGCACGCCTGAAATGGACGAGACGAAACGCGAGGATCGTTGTAGAGGGCAAGAAGGGAAGTAGAACGAAAGTTTCTTAACAATGCCAGCTACAGATCGAACAATCCAATCGGAACGAGTTCATGGCGAATGAAAAATCAGAATATGCAATCCTAGTCCGGCGACAATTCCCCGTGGCTGTTCCATCTTAACACGTTAACGCAAGTATGTACTGATTGGCTCAACAAATGAGTCATTGAGTAGGATGCTCTACACCCAACTATAAGACCGCCTTTCCAAAGTGTGCTCATGCCGAGCGTCTTGAGACGAGAGGAGAAGGGAGAAGAAGCGGATACATGTGTATCGCCGTGTTGATGGAAATGCGTCTTTGGTCATAAGACACATAATATACAAGAGGCGAAATGATATTATTAGGTTGGGAAGAAAGTCCTGCAACACTTTTTCAAATTTTTGATTTTAATTTTATCTTTTTTGTTTACAACTCCTGACCGGTCTTATATCTACCATGAGTGTCCACCACTTGTCTTCAACGCTCAGAAAATTTCTTGATGCTCCTTTGCCAAAACCCAGCGGAGTGCGGGTCGAGAAAGGAGGCGACCTCACTTTCGAGTTGGAGTTGATCGTCTAATTATTTCGTTATCAAGATGATGATTAAAGGTCCAGGATAGGTGGCAGTCATTTATAGCTCGACCAGGGGAATACGCTAAGAGAGGTAAGAAATCTTGCCCAGCTCCAGAATTTCTTACCGGGCTCATTTCGGATCATGGTGATTCGCAATGTCATGAAAGAAATGAATATTGTCGCGGTACGAGGGCTCTTGACGAGCTGCCTCGGCCAGCTTCTGGTATTCCGCAGCCTAGACCTCTACCTACACAATGGTGCCCATAACGAAGAATTTGTAGTGGAGCTTCTGTAAGAGCCCTACCTGTAATGGAGTGTGAGGGACGCTGCTGGCTTCTTATAAAAATATCAAAAGATCGAAAGCGCTGGTAAAGGTGAAACACGCTGTAGCGGTGAACGACATGCCTATTGAAGCTATTGCAGATAGTGTTGGTCTTTGACACGAATCCATAGTTATGGAGACATTTGTACTAGACAGTGACTCGGAGTATGGATTTACTAGTGGTCGAGGTTTTTTGAATTTTCTTGGATAACTACTGACTGCAGCACTTATATCCACCTCGTGGATTAAAGCCTCGAGAATGCTCTACCATTTGTTAGTCATAAATGTTACCTATGAATTTTTCAGAAAAAAAGAAAATTTTAGAAAGAGTGTGCAGAATTTTTAAACCTAATAATTATAGCAGTTATCCTTTTTTGTATTCTGCCAGTACCGCCTTATTCCTGATTATTCAATTAAGACGTACTGTATTCTCTCGATATGCGATGATTCTCCTTCCCAAGAGCTGACTATTATGCGGTCGAATATATATATATATATATATATATATATATATATATATATATATATATATATATATATATATATATATATATATATATATATATATATATATATATATATATATATATATATATATATATATATATAATATATATATATATATATATACCAGTTTTGCTCCGCCCGCTATCGCGCGCATCACACGGCAGGCTTTAGCGAAACTGGAGGACCCATGGAATATCAGCATGAGGTACTCCATTAACCACCTCACTATTGAATGTGTTAGACCTTTCCCAGTTTCGCTGAAGTCCATCGAGAATACGCGTGATAACGTCTGGAGCTGAACTGGTATTATCTCACAACTGTAAACATCCAGCATTCTTCTTGAATTCAGATAATTTAGCGGTGAATAGGATTGCTGTCAGTCTCAAAATGAAAATGAAATATGCCTATTTACATAAGTGAGGAGCTAAGGCTTATCATTTATTTACATTCACCATTATTTAGAACCCCGAAAGGATTAGTTTGGGCTTTCTTGATAGAAATGAAAGTTATCATTTGCTGAAGACTTGATTGAGTTTATGCAATCGACTGCTATTAAGTAAGCTGGTCATACAATGATACAATGTGCACGTACCACTACAAATAGAATTTGTAAGTAGGGACGCTCTAGTGTCAGCGCAACGGAATCGACGACTTTTGCGTTCTGACGCGCCTTATCAGCCTTATCAGTTGTTATCACTTTCAATCACCCACCAACAATGTCCCCGTCCCACCCCACATAACACTTGTAAGTATGGTTGCTCTGGTGTCAGGTAACGGAATCGACGACTTTTGCGTTCTGACGCCCTTATCAGCCCTTATCAGTTGCTATCGCTTTCATCACCCACCAACCAATGTCCCGTCCCACCCCACATAACACTTGTAAGTATGGACGCTCTGGTGTCAACGCGAGCCAGGTAACGGAATCGACGACTTTTGCGTTCTGACGCGCCTTATCAGCCCTTATCAGTTGTAATCACTTTCAATCACCCACCAACAATGTCCCCGTCCCACCCCACATAACACTTGTAAGTATGGACGCTCTAGTGTCAACGCGAGCTGGTAACGGAATCGACGACTTTTGCGTTCTGACGCCCTTATCAGCCCTTATCAGTTGCTATCGCTTTCATCATGTACCACCAATGTCCCGGGACCACCCCACATAACACTTGTAAGTATAGACGCTCTAGTACCAATATGAACGACAAAACGAAATTGGCGATGCTCGCTTTCTAGCCCCTCTTATCAGCTATTATCAGTCGTTATCAGTTCCTATCACGTACCACTTGTGTCCCCATCCCACCCCCTATAACATATGTAAGAACCATGGCGCTATCGTTGCTGTGACTCGAGCTATGAATTTCGTGACAAACACACACACACACACACACGCACAGACATACTTAGCGAATTATATATAGTAGGATACATAATGCACTAAATCGATTCCTATTTCAATTACAGGTCTCTATACCGCCCTTTTTCTAGCTGATAAAGTAAAATATAAGTTGTGATGACGAAAATGGTGTAGTGGTACCGCTTACACGCGTACTTTCGAGTATGCAATCCAGGGCTTTTGTATTCAACCCAGGCCGAGTCAGCTTTTATCTCCCAGGGTTCAGCAGAATGATACCAGACCGATTAACCGTTACTAATCACATGGTTCGGAAACCAAATCTCACAACAACGCGCTATTCTTGCCCTGAAACCCGATGTTCTAACTTGAGAACCATATGCGCGTCGAGAGCAGATCACACACCATCCCGACAGCCTACAACTGAACCTAGTAACTAGCGATTCATAATGATAGCTGACAGCCGGCAGGTGATGGATGTAATTAGTGATAACTGATTAAACACTACTGCTATTGGCTATCATTTCTTTGGCAAAAAACATTTGCATTTCGTGAACCCTTGCCACTTGTGTTGTGTGGTCTGCACTCAACGAACATCTTGCTTTCGGAAACAAGGTATCTGTGATGTGGAAAACCACTGAATACTGAATACTTCCCAATCACATGATTATCGAGTGCCACTAATCGGTTCTCAATATTCTCCACGTTTACTACCACTTGTCTCTCTCTTTTCAGTTCTGACGATGAGAGCCAGAAATACACAGCACTCCAAGCAAAGGCTATTTCAGGGTTCACCGTTTGCTAAAAAAAACTCCTAACAAAAGCAGTTGCATTCGTGATATTTTGAAGAGACTGGGTTTTTTTTTGAGTGAAGTTGGCATCCTAGTTTTGGGAGAGATGGGAAAGGGTTTTCTTTTCGAAATTTGAAATATTTCTCATAAAATTTAAAGGTATCGAAACTCTCGCAATATACGCCGTTCGAACACTTTTATGAGTATGTCAAATAATCGTCAACGAATGTTTTATTGAAGGTTTAGGGTGGTCGAAGATATGGAATAATCAAAAGTGCATAGTTCAAGGAGAAGCGCGGAAGAGCAAGCGAGAGAAGAGAGGAGGGGTTATGAGAGAAACGGGCCACCCTTTGTTAGTAATTTGCCGGCGCTTCTATGGGAGTTCTGGATGGAAGAGGGTCGTCTTTTTGGTTGTGGCCGGAGAAACATATTTAAGATTTTCAGATTTATGAATTGGAATAGTTGCCGTTCAATCGTAGGACCACTAAAACGGGTAAGGAGGTCGTGAAATTTTCTCAGCTCCAGGTTTATGCTTCGCGTAGATTTTTCAAGGGAGACAAGAAGCTGCTCTTTTCAATGCAATATGGCAATGTGCGAGAACCCGTCGAAAATGCATGTGTGAGCGATTTGGGTTCAAATGTATGAATTGATTTCAAACTGTAAACTAGCCATTTTTAATCCCACTTTCATGACCGAAAGTGGAGATTGAGGGAGAAAGACGTTGTCCCAATAAGTGTGCAGAACCCGTGTAGCTGAACTTCATTCTCAAAGCCCTCTCCAGTTTCGATTTGAGGGTGAGCTAAACAAATGAACTCGTAAAAAATATTTATTCAAAACATATATAAAAACAAATGCACATATAAATAAAACTCAGAGGTGAATAAGATACGGAAATCCTCTGTCACAAGGAAGTTCAGGAACTTTCAACAACACAGCACCCCCTCTGAGCAGCCCATCTCTTCCACAAATATTGCATTTCGTCTTTTAATATTTACCGAGCCCATTACTTTGTTTTGTCGTGTTTTATCCTCAATGACTTAACAAAGAGCTTCTAATTCTGCATTTCCTAGGAAGCGTATTCTGTTCAAATTGATGAAAATTGTTATATGACAGGAAAAAGCAGGAGGTAACAAGGAGAGCAAACATGTAGGTGTCATTAGGTCCCGGAAAGCTTTTGGGAGATCATAGGATGGATTCCGAAATCTTGAACTCTGTTAACTGACATTACATGGCCCACGACCCGCACAATAAGCAAACGTCGAAAGTAATTTAAGATCCTCCAGACTATGAACGGAGAATTGCAAAGTTTCCGTATTGGTAAACTCATTCTTGAGGTATCAGAAAGAGTTCATATAATGGAAAAAGTTTATGCGACATTTATCCATATTTGCTGATAGTTGGTAATCGCCTAACTCTGATAAAGAAGGGATTTTCTTAAACGAGTGAAAATAACACTCTTGAGATGGAACCATTTTCCTTGCGGACTCCTTTTTGAACCACAGTTAAGGGTGCTGAGCTGTCCGAGAACTTGGAAAGTAGCCCTACTAGCAAATTGTCTCAGAATATTTTGAAGGTAGTGAGACGATCGAGCAGGAGCTAATTAGGAGGCGCCACTGGGACCACAAACATTTCTCATCCACTGAGATGGGTGTGGTCCGACCGCCTCTTTACGATTTTCACCAATAGTATCTATTAATTAGCTCCGCCCCCAGTCATCACAACAATTGCCTTCAAAAAAGCGTTTCATGCCCGGGCTAACATGTGAAAAAATTGATAAAAACGAACAAAACAAAGGTATTTTTGAGGATCTGTTCTTCTTTTTTTTTTTCAAAGGAAAAAAGGTCAAGCCCGTCACGGTGTTTCAAATCCGTGCTCGAGTTTCGGATCGCAATCGAAACCTTCGACGAAAGCAAGTGTCACTTCGCGACAGCGACCACCGTTGGCGCTCACGCACAAACATCAACAACTGATTTCGCTATACTAAACTGGCATTCGAACGGTGTTGGCTAGTCATGCATCACGGATCGTAAACCTGAGAATTTCAGCTTTCACAAGATTGAGCGGAGATAATAACGGTAGGACTGGATGGCCTCCCACTCAAGTTTACTTTTGTACATTCTTCTGGGACAATGCCGTTGTCTTCCAGCGTATGCTAAAAACTCTTTGTCCCTTGGGGAGGATCCAGCCTTACCCTATCTAGGTCTGTTGTGGAGTCCGAGCTGAACTCACTGGCACCACTGGCATCCTCCATAGTGCGCCGCCCGCCTACGTTTTTACCAACACAACTGTGGTTACGTCTCGCAACGTTCTAGAGGGGTTTGTTGCGCCTCGAAGCGTATTCCGCTAACAGCGCCCACTCCCAGTCCTATGACAATCCAAGCTAGTCCGAACCTAATGTACTCCGGCAAAGCGAGCATGAATCGCCCCGATGACATGCGAACTCAAATGACGTGGCCATGGACCCTAACGTTTACAGGCAAGCCCCAAAGTCACGAATAATGTTTCATGCGACGATAGACGCAAAGCTGGGTGTATCGGAGTGTGATTAGATGGTGCCTCCAATGTTCAGAACACCCCGTAAACTTTTCGGTTGGCAGTGGCGCCCTTATCATTCGGAGTGATAAGGAGCCCGAAATTCCACACTCAAGTTTCAGCAACGGTTCCACAAACAACGACATTACATCACTGTGGACCGGGGCGAAAATAAAGCGTGCTAGGATATTTGATACCGTTATGCGTTATCGGTGTATACCAGTTTTCATCCTGGGATGCAACCGTCTTTATCAAGCAGCCGCAACCTTCGTTATCTCCGATCTCGTAGTTCTAATATCGTCCAAAATGAGCTTACACTCGTCAACAATTACTCCTCTAACCACGCATGACGATGTGATAAACCGGCGAGAGTGCAACATTCCCCAACGGGGCAAAGCCCATCGCTGACTGGCCTTCCCTTCAAACGAAGCGCCAACTGGATTTCCCCGGAAGCATTCGTCCCAACTGTCTGACTCCCGCCCACTTCAACACACCCCAGTCCACCTATTCCCTCCAGTGGAACACCTGTTTCGAAATAGGCGGCCCTTTCTTTTCGAAACCCCGTTTGGTGTCCCCACCAGTCTCCGAGAGAAGAGAGCAGCCGTCGGAGAGAGAGAGGGGGGCGCAGCGCGGAGCTGGAGGTGCAAATCGTTGTGATTCGCTTGGTCGCGTTTGTCCGCGAGCGAGAAAATAATCCCCGTCTTCGCGCGTTCTGAGAGCGTCGCCTTGACTATTGCCCCACAGACGCTCTGTTGAATAAACTAGACGTTGTTTGTTTATCTCTTTTTGATGTGTTTTGATGTTTTGTTGCTATTGATTGTTTTTGTTTGTTTTTTGTATTCTTTATATTTTTTTTATTGTTTTTTTTTTTATTCTTACGGTTGTGCTGTTTGAGTCTGGATATTGTCTTATTGCTCGCATCTGTCAACTAGAGGTCGGAGAAGAAGACAAAGATGAGTCCATGGTGGGTGTTTCCGCCGCTTGGCTGTATTTTTACTTTTTTTGTGTCTGTTGTTTTATGGCACCCTTTGAGTGTATAGCATACATTATACGAATAAATATAAATGAATGAATAAATGATTCTATGCTTGAGATCCATCATTCATGATCAGAACGAAAAGAACAGAAAAGTTGCGTTTGTTGCCAAAAATTCGAAAAATGTGGTGGATTGCTACGCGTTCAAATTCTCGCCGAAAATCTGTCGCGAATACTCGGGAGGGGGGGGGGGGAGAGGAGGGATTTCTCTTCGTTCTCAGGCCTTGCCTTCGCGGGAGCGCTTATGGCCTTTTCCATCTATGTCAAGTCTTTTACTGCATTCTATTCTATCCATCATTTCGTCCCTACTCTCCAAATTTAAACGCTTCAACCCGACTTCAGTGCGTTCTCCAATACGTGGCCGCCCTCAGACGCACCTCCTTCCTGCGTTCCTATTTTCCGCCTGACCTATCGCACTATATCGCATCGACCGTCCATAAAGTGCGGTTTTCGGTGACTTGTTTCTCTTCGAAACTGAATCTTCTTGCGTGAAGTTTTTGTACGTTCTCTCCAGTGATCACAACTGACATATTCATGTTGAGAAAGAATGCAGGATTCTCCGTGGAAGGTTCCTTTGAACTGCTCTTCATAAAGTACAACTGCCCAGGAAACTTACAGCATGACGTCTTTTCAATGCGAGCTTCATTTTAATTGCATTTGTAACGAGATGATCCAGCGTCGACTGAAATAAAAATAATGAAATAGCAAAATTTGGAACAAAAAAAAATGAAAAAAGAAAAGGTTTTACGATGCGCATAGGAAGGTGGATTGTACTTACGTTGATGTCTTTGTGAACGTGGTCCCCTTCCCTATCGTTGCCACCGAAGAGACTCAGTATGTTGAAAAAATGATGTTCTGCTCCAGCTAACATCGCCATCAGAAACACATCGACTTTCGTAGGTAATGAAGCGCGAAGACAAAACTCGTAATCGCCTAAACTACCCAGAGAAACCTTTATTGATGTGTATTGAGAATAAGACACGAAAATTTGCCCAGGGTGTGGTTCACTAGGACAGAAAGCGACTTTTCGCGTTTCGCAGCGCGAAACATTTTCGCTGCGGGAACCTCAGGTCCACCGCTGATCATCAGTGGACCCGAGGTTCCCGCAGCGAAAATGTTTCGCGCTGCGAAACGCGTCGCTTGCTGTCCTGGTGAACCACACCCAATTACCTACGCTCAACCTCTGGCGACTACTATTTACCAAATACGCCTTCAGCCGCTGGCTCCTCCCTTTCCCTGCGTATGCTTCACGTCTTTCGCTGTGCTACACTTTCACTATAATTTCAAAACTTGGTGAAGTGAGTGGGTATGGGCGAAAAGGATGGCTTATATGTATAACCTTTTGAGCGTTTGTCACATCATAGCAACACACTGGAATGACATCTCAACTGTGATTTTGACCTGAATTTCATTATCGGTTGGTTTCCTTCCCCTCCTTTGCCTTTCTCTGCAGCATTATGTGGAATGACCGGGAATCTGCTTTATGGTGTTCTTATAGCAACTGGAAGGTGCAACCACGATCACAACATCACTACACTTCGTCGCCATGCACTGTGGGCTCTAGTACATGCGGCATCGAAGTGTAGTGATGTTGTAATCGTAGCTGGCTTATCCCAGCTCCTATTGTAAAGGATGGGCAGGGAAAATAAAGAAATCATCAATTTGTATACTCAATTTCCTAATTTCAAACGTTTCATATCGACAGGGAGCGATGGAGCGTGCCAAAGCCTGACTCATGAAATCGGTATGTCTTGTCAGCACTCAAGATTGTTTTCGTTCGGGCTTCTCCCTCGGCTTCGCTTTTTTTCAGGCGATGGAACGGAGATAGCGGTGGGACCCGAATAAAAGGCGTGGTCGGGACGATTCAAGGCTCTTGGTTCGGTCTCGACGCCCGAGGGACAGTAGGACTCGCCTGATCAACGACTCCGACTTCCCATTCCACCTACCGGCCGACCTGGGGATGCGTCATACTCCGTCGACCCCCGCCGATCGACCGATCTGATCCCCGTTGCTAATCCGGGATATTTCCCCTACTCATTACTGTGTATTGTTGCTTCGCTGAATATTGTATTATTATTCTGCGGATCTCGTTCCAGTGCTATTGATGTAATAAGGATAAATCGATTTGTGAGTTGATCAAGTTTCTTTATTTTGGGTCATGACCAGGGGCCAGCAGTTCGTGTAAAATGATCCCTCATGGGCCGGATCATTACTGGTAGCAGCGAGTGCGGTCTCCAACTGGAGCCGCGATCCCCGCTCAAAAGGGCAGGTAAGTAGTGTAGTCGTAGTTCCTCTCCTCGGAGAGATGACCGGTTCAGGCCCCGGCCGGGGAGGCCGTCGTGGATGGGATCACGAAGATGAGCCTCGGGGGGATTCCAAGGGCCCGGAACTTCCGAAAAACACTGCTCTCTTCGTCTTCCCACCACACAGCCCTTGTAGTTTGTTACCGTGTCGCTGCATTGAACAGGAAGCCTGGAACGATTGGAAAAACGGAGCTCCGTCGGAAATATACAGATCAGCACGGTAAGTGCGCACAAAATCCCCGTCGCCGCTGGGACTGGGAAATCCATACCTTGTATTCGAGTATACCCTCATATAAGGAAGACTCCAGGTAAGACCATCATCACAACATTCGCCCAAGTAACTTAGTTTCAAAAAGTTGAAGCGTAACCACAAAAGGCCACAACGGGCGGCATCCAAAGAGAATGCGCCGCGCAGGCACAAAGGGGTCCGCCACCGCAAGCCCCATGAGATGGACACGTGAGGACCAATTCACCCTTTCTTTCTTGCCACGTTTGGCATACGCATCCTTCAATCAGCGCAACTAGATGTGCCGCAACTCGCATTTCTAAACAAGCCGCTTACGCCAAGTATTTGACGATCTCGTTATACTTCTCCTCACAATCGTTACACTTAGTGAGCCCACCGACTTTTTAACTCTTCCGCATTACTACTCTATCAGCTCTATCTGGCCAAGTGCGGCAGTTTTTTCCTTAGCTCTTATGCGTTATGGTTCCTACAGTACCCCCGGTCACATTTGAACGTCACACATTCTATATAAAGTTAGTCACTCTCTCTCTATGTGTTCCCGCCTTATGCCAAAAGGGCAAAATTCAAACGTCTAGAACCATTTTCCCTCAGCTTTTTCAGCTACTGTAGAAATGTTGCGTGTGCCCTTTGCCTCGAATCCAGCTTTTTCTCGCCCTGGAATTCAAACATCACAACATCTGCCCGCTCCTATCTGGTCGTATTTTCGCTGTTCTCATAGAAAAAGCTCCGCGGTGACTGATGGACTGTGCGATAGGAACGCAGCCCACATAAATACAGGGTCGGCTAACTCAGTCTTTATTCAGACGTCAGCGCAGATCATCGCTGAAGCTTTCAACCTGCCTTCTTCAAAGTCTACTCGTCCGACAACTAGATCGCAAAGCGACTGATTCGAGGGATAATTCTTCGACACCGGAACCAAACTTACCACCGCAACAGGTAACCCTACCCGCACCCTCGGATCTGACCACGTCAGTCGAGACATCGGTCGTGACGGGCCGTGTTAGAACCATGCCCATGACGGAATCCTGATCCGTCCGTAGTTAGCGGCCTGGCCTTCGGGCAGCTCGCGCCCAAGACACTCAGAGCTTTTACTGGAGCCGATGGCCAGGACTTTGACTCCTGGTTCAGGCGCTTCGAGGATATGGTAAGGATGGTGAATCCACCGCTACCCGAGCAGCTCAAAACTAATACTCTTGTTGGATTTCTAGATGGAGAAGCCCGTGACTTGATCGACGAGATGCCGGACAGCGACAAGAACCAGTACTGCAAGATAGTCGAGCAATTACGTGGCCACTTCGAGTCTCCTCACTTCCGCAGCTTGGCTCGTCAGCAACTCAGCGACTGCAAACAAGGGCAATCGGAGTCCGCACGTGAGTTTGCAGATAGAATTAAACAAATCGTTCAAAAGGTAACGCGGGGCCAGCCTAAGGCCACTCAAAACGAACGATTGTTGGATGAATATCTCGATCGCCTAAGACCGGCTCTAAGATTTCTCGTTAAAGCAGCTAATCCACTATCTTTCGACGAGGCGGATAGTCAAGGCAATCACCTACGAATCTCTTCTAGCGGATGCAGCTAATGCCATCACCATATTTCCACCGGTGCAGGCACCAACCCCCGTAGTTCACGCCGTGCAAGCACAACGCGGAAATTTTAGAGGACCGGCGCAATATTACCAGCGCAGACCCAATTTCGCCAATCGCCAGCTGTCGGCAAGTCCACATCAAGGGAGTAATTTCAACCGCAGAGCTGCGGAACGAGCTAGTTCGGACGCAACGTGTTTTCGCTGTGGCTAAACAGGCCACATCCAAACCTTTTGCAGGTATGATTTGCCTCCGGCCAATCTCGCTCCACCCAGACCTTTCTATCGAACTGGAAACCGGCGCCCCATCAATTCGGCACTACGGCAACAACAAGGCCCTTGGAGTGGACGTCGTCCCCTAGATAATCAGAGGTGGAACAACAATAACCAGGTGCAGCTCACTAACCCATCTATTTTCAGACAGCCTGCTTCCCGTAGCCAACCGAAGGTATTCGCCCTCGAGCCAACGGACGACACCACGCCAGTGAACGATGGATCGGAGCCATTGAGCGACCAACAGAAGGATGCCCACATCGCAGCTCTCATCGAGAGGAACAGCGCGTTGGCGAACTTGGCGTTCGCAACCAGCGACCTTAATCTCCAGGATGAACCTTGTGAATGCCCTGAATGGCACAAGCAGGAATCCATCTACTTCGGTAAATTGGGCATATTCATGTGTGCTCGTGCTCGCTATATGCTCACAAATTTCGGTCACACACAAAACATGCGCATACGGTGACCTTATTACGGTAGGAACAGTCATGAAAACCCTTAATAAGCTAACTATAGAATGGCCTTCGGCACCTTTCCATTGTTGCACGGAACTACTCCTCTTCGGTGACTGATTGTATTATTTTTCAGGCGTCAATTTTCGCGTACCATGGTTCGGACGCTGTCGAAAACTCTATTGGTCCATTGGAGAACTGCTCATATCATAAGGGCGAGTGTAATATGGAGCAGCCGTTATCTGGACCCCGGACGAGCAGGAAACTTGTAAGTACATTTACGTTTCATCTATGAAAGGCACTTTGGCCGAACATGTCTGGCTTAGCGACTCGAAGGAGTTCGCCCTCTTATTTTCTCTGTCCAGCTCTCCCTCGATTGTGGTCATTCTCTCATTATCACCGATCAGGGCTATGCCATTGGGACTTTGCCCCTTCAGCGCTCGAAACGAGCCATTGGCTCCTCCATTCGCCAACAAGTCGGTCTCGCGACCACCAACCAATTGGCAGCCTCAAGCTTTTGGCAGTTGAGGACAGCATGCAGGAATCTATGAGCAATGCGTTCCACCACGCAATTTTGGCACTGTGCAAATCCGTGAACTCCATTCAGCGCTTCATTAGTGGCAGCTATTTCTGCAAATCCCTACAGTGGCTATGCGCAATATTCTACAACGCAGCGATATTGAGGCCACCTTCCTTGGAGGCAATATCGTTCGCACCTGGTCCTGTGCCTCTCTCTCCGTCTATGTATTCCCTGTCCCCTTTCAACAAGTCATGTTTTTCACTACCTTCTATCTCACTGAATCTACCTGACAAATCTACATGGAAAGCCTTCCTTGATCCATCTACAAACATTATTCACGCATTCAGCCACCAGCTATTCCTTGCTCAGAGAATTTATTCTTTGAATTTCCTTTCAACGGTTCTATTTCTCAATATTTCCCTTTTTCTAATCTCTTCCGGTCAATCCCTCACTCCACCATTACTGTGCTCGAGCATTCTTTCAACCGCCCGCAGAGCGAAATTCGCCCTGCACTCACTTTGTTTCATAATTTAGTCATCACTAATATCAGCGAATTCATTCCTGCACAGCAGTTCACGGAGTTATGGTCCGCCGTGGAAGGAACCCATAGCGCGCTCAGCGCTCACGTGGACAAAGAATCTTTTTCTAATTCGTCTCACCCTCTTGCAATTGCAGCTCCATCTCTTACCAATTACATATTCTCATCTATCCTTTCCACCATCTATAAACTTTGGGTCACCTTTATGCTGCACAATCGTTACTATCCATATCGCTTTTCGCTTACTTTTACTTTACTTTTCTTGCCAAGCTCCACCAAATCTCCTTAATCATGTCGCACGGATTCTATCGCGCAAGGGGGCGTGGACCAGGATCGACCTTCATGACGCCGCAGGGATACCGTACCCCGGCGGACGCACCAACCGAGCTGGCGCCTCTTACCACCTTCCCCTCCGTATACACTCTCTCACTCGACACGCAATCCTTCTCTACGCACATAAGGATTACCGTAAACAGGATCAACGTGTCAGCTCTGATTGACACGGGATCCAATATCACCTTGGCCGCTCAAAGTCTGTGTGCAGCCCTGGGAATTTTCAAACTTGACCCACCACTATCTGTCACCGCTATGGGCATGGCGGGCGTTCGCGTCCCAATAGCGGGATCTAAAAAGGTTTCAAATGAACATAGCTACAATGCCCCTCCAACCCGTGATCCACTTCACTAAAGGCGCATGCGTGCCGAACATAAATTCAGCATACGAAGTAATTCTCGGTAACGATGTCCTCGCACATTGCCCAAAATGACCATCGATTTTCAGAATCGAACGGTCTCCTTTGGCTCAGTGTCACTACCATTAGGTCGAATGGTCCAACCTTCTCAAAAGTGTCACCCCGCTCTTTTTTCAGTATGCGTCAGTAGCACAATCCAATTACAACCAAATACGGAAACTCTTGTACCATGCACTATACAACATCCTGGAATAGACCAGGACCTCATCCTCGTCTCTCAAGCTTCTTCTCTTTCCTCAAAGGGACCTTGCCGTAGCTCCCGCCATAGTCAGCTCTCAACAACCAACACTGTTGGTTGCTAATCCAACCAACCAACCTCAAACGTTGTATGCGGGTATGCACATCGCAAAAGCGACTATTCTTTCTAAAGAACATGCAAAAGAGGACACCGAGGAGCACGGTCGAACCCCGGTAGCGGTAACCTGCGCAACCGCAACAGACATTGTGGATCCCTCATACAGAATCGACCTCGATAAATGAGATCTCACACCTGCACAACGCGACCAATTAAGCCGCTTACTGGACAATTATGCCGATGTTTTCTCGCGACATTAATACGACATCGGTAGCTGCACCGCCGGGAAGGTCCATATCCATACCACGGACGACCCACCTGCAAAAATTCGACCGTATAGGGTCCCCGTAAAATATCGGGAGGAGATTCAAAAACATATTAACCTACTCCTAAAGGCTGGTGTCATGAAAGAGTCACAAACCCACTGGGTTCACAACCTGGTAGTGGTTCGAAAAAAGGACAACTCGTTACGCGTCTGCCTCGACATGAGACGTCCAATTAACGAGGTCACCTGAAACCCTCCCAGACCCATACCCCATACCGCGCATTGACGACGTGTTGGAGAAAATAGGGGGCAATAGCTTTTACACCACATTAGACTTAGCCAGTGGCTACCTGCAGCTACCGCTTGACGAAGAAAGCAGCTATAAATGCGGCGTAATTACTGAAAATAAGATCTATCAGATGACCCATCTCCCATTTGGCTTGAAATCAGCTGGCAGCTATTTTGCGCGCATCATGTCTAAAGTACTGGGCGGCCTAGAAGGGAACGTTTTGACCTATATCGACGACATCCTGGTGTACGATAAAGATTTCGAGAGTCATCTAACGTCTCTCGAAAAAGTCCTTTTACGCCTACGCCAATTTAATCTCAAAGCGTCACCTAAAAAATGCGTATTCGCCAGAAAACAAATCACTTTCCTGGGCCACCTCATCAATAAGGACTCCTATTCACCTGCGGAGGCTAATACGCGTTCGGTTTGCGAACTCCCCACTCCAACCAATACAAAAGAGCTTAAACGTCTTCTTGGCATGGTCGGATTTTTCTGTAAATTCATCCCAAATTTCGCGAATATCGCAGAACCCCTTACACGACTGACTCGCAAAAGCAATAAATTTCTATGGACTGTAACTCAAGAAGCTGCATTTCAGGAGCTACGCGACGCACTGATGAGGAAAATCCTGGATACCCGGACTACGACAAACCATTCCATATATTCACGGACGCTAGTACTGTCGCTCAAGCCGGAGACCTCATGCAAGAAGAACAGGTTGGTTCCAACAAATTTTATGCTATCGCCTATTGCAGCCGTACTCTTACCAGAGACGGAACGTCGTTGGCCCGCTGTCCAAATAGAGCTAGGCGCCATCATTTACGCCCTCAGGCAGTTCAAACCGTATATTTGTATGGCGCAGGTCACCCTGCATAGCGACCACAAACCCCTCACGTTTCTCCTCAATAAAAGTAAGACCCACGACAACTTAGCAACGATGGCTCATAGAACTACAAAGCTATAACATCAAGGTAGTTCATATTCAAGGGCACAAAAAATACGGTAGCTGACGCTTTATCCCGTGTTTATGAAGACCAGGGCTCAGTAGCTGCACCAGAGCAAGAATTGCAGGATATTATAGACTTCCCTGTCAGTTTACAGGTCATTACTAACAAAACGGCGCCCCTCGCACCCGTGAGATCTACCCGCACCTACATCCGCGATTGCCCGGAACTCATCGACTTCCCACAGGAGCAGCAACAGGATGGTTTCCTCCGCGTGGTATGGCTCCTCGCGTCGGACCAACCCTTACAGAGCACTGTCACCGATGAAGTACGGGCCAGAGCGCAATCCGTAGCAGATCGCGTACACATAACTCCAGACGGATGTATGTATTACAGGTTGACCAAGGCTAGCAATGACAAACCCCTTCTACTGGTGCCACAAAAATTTCAGAGCCTTCTTTTTAGCGCCCATCATAGCAGTGCACTCGGCGGACACACCGGCTGGAAGAAAGACCCTTGCCAAAGATACTGCGCAAATACTACTGGCCCACTATATACTCCGACGTGCGCAAGTGGTGTGAGGAATGCCTCACCTGTCAGATGAAACGCAATCCCAAACCTACTTTTTGCGAGCGCCTAATACCAGTCCATAGCGACACCGTTTTCGCAAAAGTCGGTTTGGACCTTTGCGGTCCCCTCAAGCCCACAGAACGCGTAATAAGTACATCCTCAATGTGGTCTGCTGGTTTACCCGCTACGTCATCTCCACACCATTACCTGATGCGCGCGTCAACACCATCGCGCACGCTCTCTTCACAGAGGTCATCTTGAAATATGGCACCATGACGGAGTTGGTGTCAGACCTAGGCATCAAGTTTCACATCGCACTTCTATCAGGAGTTTTGCAACCTCCTCCATATACAGCACAGATTCGCGACTCCCTACCACTCCATGGGTAACGGCGCGACAGAACGCACGTTCGGAACCTTCAATCCATGTTATCCAAATTTATCAATCTGAAACAGGAGGATTGGGATTTATTCATACCCTGCGTGGCCTTTTGTTACAATACGTCGATCCACGAAGCCACAGGTGAGTCACCCTTTTTCCTAATGTTTGGTAGGGATCCCGTATTTACAATAGACCGTATACTGTTGCCGCAATCGCGCCCGCAAATACCGGTCCCGCGGAAACTGACGAGTACAAGGCACAGCTCGTCTCCGCTCTTCATTTGGCTTGGCATCAAGCCGCCGATCACGCGCGTTCCTATAAACAATCGATGAGTGCGCAGTACGACAAGACTGCACGCCCATCGGCAATCAAAGAGGGGGATCGCGTCTTTTTCCGCAATTACACCAACAAACAGGGACTTGCGCGAAAACTCTGTTTCCATGGATCGGTCAATTCCGTATCTCAAAATAGATCATCCACATGCAGTCATTGTCAGCATTACTGCACCCCAGTCCAAGCCACGGCGCGTCCACCTCAACCAGATCAAAAAGGTCATTGACCACTCGGGACCGGCGTCCACTCTGGACACCGTACCAGGAAGAGGAAGATACAAATAACCTTCCCAAAAGCGATTTGGCTGGGCATAACCATTCCGTAACCCCCGTTGAGCCTCCTCAAGAGCTCGAACGCTTGACACCTGACCCACCACTCAGATACAATTTACGGCCAAGAAATCGCAGTACGCATCCAGACATATAATGAATTTTCTTTCAGGTTTCTCTACAACGTTCGGACGCCCAACGACGAATACTACCCACTTCAGATTCACTAACTACACCCCGATCCCGCTACTAACCCATTGGTTCGATTCCGAATATCCTATTCTATCCTTTCAACCTTCAGCTCATTGTTTAACCACCGTCTCCATTTTTCATTCACGCTCCCGTATACCGTCTTTCATTTGCCGGTTTTCTTTGTGTTCGTGGCGCATATCACATAGCAGTCGCCGCTTACCGCATACCTACAGTAACAGCTTTCAGGTAAAATGTCCGGTGTTTCGGGCGAAGACAAACCCGTAATCAATTTCGACGAAGCTAGCGAGGAACAGAGCGTTGCCTCATCGAAGGAACCCTCGCTCATACCATCTCCGGGTGCACCTAGTACCTCTCGTGGTAATAGTTTGCAAACTCATTTCCACCTTCGTTATTAATCATTTTCACTCCGCTTCCTTCCCATCATATTACACCTCCCTATTTCAGCTAAGTCGCCTCCCCTGAGCAGTCCCTCATGGACACGCTCATGGACGAACTGCCGCTCGAGGAAGCATTCCAGCTCCTGGAGGCGAACCCGGTGACAACGATAGTCACATGGTCGTTTCGTATGAGGACTCGTCACTTACTAATGAGCCCATTGCCTCTTCGGAGGGATCGGCGACAAATACAATTTTACGAGCCTCAACCAGCTCAGCTGAAAATGTTAGGGACGCACCCAGTCCTAAAAGGTCTAAACTTGAACTAGAGCCACATGTTTTAGACCAGGTCGACTCCATAACGCAGTATGGGCAACAACAAGTGTCCCAAGAGCCACTTATAGGGGACGAACCCACCTCAGGCGAACTCGCGATGAGGCCCCTGCCAATACCGCTGGAAAATGCGGAGCCACGTTACAGGATGGAGCGCTTCACTAATCATCCGTGGCAAAGCCTTTTGGAGCCCAAAATCACTCCAAAAATTTCGTCGCATTACGATCCGGAACTTCCGGCCTCCAAATTTGAGCGCATCACAGCTGCAGGGTACAGCGGGTTGTCACCTTTTGTGCCGCACAGCGGCGTCTTAACATCCAGGGGTCGGCCATGCTCCATTTTGGAGGCAGTCGGACCGCGCGCAATTGAAAGCTTCCGCGACCGCCATTCGTATCTGGAATTGTTTCAGAATGCGCTTGGAGGGAGCCGAATTTCCTGAGCGCCCAAAGGCTGATCCGGCTCTGCCGCACGAAATGCTGCGCTATATTAAAGGCTTGCGTCTCCACGAGGGCATACATCCAGTGCTGTACCGTGTAAAATCGCTTTTTGGCCAAGGAGCCCGCTTGGAGTCCGTCCACATGGAGGTTCCATTACCGGACCGTATTGATCTCCATACGATCACATTAGATCAATTCGCGGTCAACGTTCTCACGGAGAAACGCCACGTGGATATTTTCCATCTCCTGATCGGGATTTGGTCTGGGTTTACTCCTTGACCCCATCCAAAAAATTCCTTAAGGAGGGTGTTCCATACCCGGAAACAATCGAGCAAGCGTGCACCATCGTAAACCGACGATATGGCGCGTTCATCGTTTCGGTCTTATCTATCGGGACCTCAAGGAAACGCTAGGTTACGTAATTACCATCGCGTCAAAAGCGTACCAAACCTTTCAGGTATGCATGAAGGGTCACCGCACCGTGGTGACGGTTAATAGAAACCGTCTGAATTCCGACGTAGACCACAAATCTACAGCCGAATTCGTTCATCACGGCGCCTTTTCGCCCGCGTCAGCTGGACTACATGCTATTCGCCTGCGAACCGACACCGATCGCGTTCAATCACCTACGCGAATTCCTGGCGGACGTACAGTATTTCCCCAGCGCACCGCCCGCACCATTCGGCATACGACCCACGTCGGCGCACCACCAAAACTTGGTCCACAGTAAGCTGACCAATTTTCAGCTGTTCCATTCGTGCCCAAGAGAGGTCATGCCTTTTGGAGTCCTTGTACGGTACAACAGTGGGCACTATAACCGCCTGCATAGCGGAAACGATGGACACCAAACTCCATCCCGCGTTATGGTCCACCCCGGACATAAACGCGTACCCCACGCTAGCGCAGTTCCAAGTCCCCATCCAGGGAAAAACGGGTTGGACCGTGGCCAATACGTGGAAGGTGCGTATCAGACGGACATCATCCGGGCCCGCATCACGCGCATCACGCAGGAGGATGAGCAGATCACTGTTGTGCTCAGGTGCATCCGCGCGACACCCCGCGGTTCCGCATTTATATTACGCGTGCATGGCACAACCGTATCTCGGCAGGCACATACCTTCGGGGCGGTATGGAGGACCGATCCAATCCAGTCCTCACCCTGCTGGAGGGAACGTCCGTGTCCCGCCTTTTTACACCTCAGTCTCGAGCATGGTCCGCTGCTCGAGCGATCCTGGCTGGAGATTCCGACCTCTCTGGGCGTTCCACGAACCAGAGAAAGTCCATCACGGCCACCGTAGCCGGTGACAAAGTGGAACTCAACAATCATCAGGTGAATGCCTTGAATAAGTTCCACAAGGACTACCCAGTTCTTATCATCGACAACGCATACGGAGCCGCTAAGTGCCTCTATACAGCACTCATGGCCATCGAAGCCGTACAGCGCGGGAAGGTTGTCCTAATAGCGGCCGTACAAAATACGGCCCTGGACGTTATTTGCGCAAAACTTGCTCAAATGGAGACACCAGGTGTACGTCCAGTACGATACGTAAGTGAGACCCTGGCCCGGGATGCTATCCGCTCCGGCCCGTACGACCTGGCCAGTCTGATGGAACATATGCCGCAGACCCACGCCGAGACAATGGACGACTATGAGAAGAACGCTTTCAGCGCTTTCGCAGACCCCCGCCGACGTCTGCGCGAATTCATCTTCACCGGCGTGGAGCGCAATCTCATGGCATCGGAGCACAAGACGCTCCTTTTCCTCGAACAGGCCAATTCGGAGCGCATCAAAACGCTCACGACGAGGTTTCTCAAGATTTATGAGCCGAACATATTCCTATGTACCATCTCATCGGCCATAAATCTCACGACCAAAAATGGGCTATGGCGTCGCCCCTCCCGCAAATGGAGCACTGTCCTCTTGGACGAGGCTTCGATGATTCCGGAAGCCACCCTAATTGGTCTTTTCTCAAGGTTTCCGGACGCCACATATACCCTCGTCGGTGACAGTAACCAGTTGCCACCCTACATCGGCACACAAAGGGCACCGCTCGCGGTCACCCTTTGCTCACGATCCGTCCTGGACGTAGCTCGGCGCGTCGGCAATCCCCCAACGTGCAAGATCAGCACCGTGTATAGGCCGCATCCGAACATGATGGAGCTCAACTCGCGCATCTTCTACAACGGCGAGTTGGTCTGCGGCACTACCAAAGAGGCCCGCCTCGCGCTTCTCAACCGGGTCTGGATGCTCAACCCGGACCTTCCGATCGCTTTTATAATATCATCGGCGAATCGGTACAGTCGGTGACGGGATCCCAGAGCAACCCCGTCGAAGCTCGCCAGTTGCCGCCATCGTTCGACTCCTTTTAGCCTCCTCCATCTCCGCGGACGACATCATGGTCATCTGCCTCTACCGCGATCAACTTTACCTAGTTGAATCCGCACTAAAAGGGTCCAACGTCGCGGTCAAAACCGTGGACAGCGCGCAAGGTTCAGAAAAATCTGTCGTCATCGTGTGCACAACGCGCACCCACATCAACCCTAAGCGCAATCTCTCCTTCTTTGCGGATCCCAAGCGCCTTCAACGTCGCCCTCTCCAGGGCTCGCGACGGTATGTTCGTCTTGGGTTCGGTTGTACATCTCGAGGTCCGTTTGCTGTGGAGGGACATAAATCGCTGGTGCCGGGAACACCACGTACTCACGTACCTGGAAAGCTTTCCGCGAGCGCACAGCTTCCTTCCAAAAGAAAGTGAAGTCCGAGGTCGGACTTTTGTAAAAGGGGGAGATGTAAAGGATGGGCAGGGAAAATAAAGAAATCATTAATCTGTATACTCAATTTCCTAATTTCAAATGTTTCAGATCGACAGGGAGCGATGGAGCGTGCCAAAGCCTGACTCATGAAATCGGTATGTCTTGTCAGCACTCAAGATTGTTTTTGTTCGGGCTTCTCCCTCGGCTTCGCTTTTTTCAGGCGATGGAACGGAGATAGCGGTGGGACCCGAATAAAAGCCGTGGTCGGGACGATTCAAGGCTCTTGGTTCGGTCTCGACGCCCGAGGACAGTAGGACTCGCCTGATCAACGACTCCGACTTCCCATTCCACCTACCGGCCGACCTGGGGATGCGCCATGCCCCCGTCGACCCCCGTCGATCGACCGATCTGATCCCCGTTGCTAATCCGGGATATTTCCCCTACTCATTACTGTGTATTGTTGCTTCGCTGAATATTGTATTATTATTCTGCGGATCTCGTTCCAGTGCTATTGATGTAATAAGGATAAATCGATTTGTGAGTTAATCAGTGTCTCTTTATTTTGGGTCATGACCAGGGGCCAGCAGTTTGTGTAAAATGATCCTCATGGGCCGGATCCTCTATATCGCAGTCCTCTAGAGCCGTATGCACGAGTACCGGGATTAGCGTGGATCACCGAAACCGCGGTTTTCTCAACACATCCTGATATGCATGTATTAGGTGTTTTAAAAAAAATTCTGTCGCTTCTCGGCTCCAAACTTTAAATGCAAGTGTCTCGTCTTAAACCAAACCTTTCAAGTTGAAATAAAAAACGTTCGAAATGCGCGTTTGCTATAAGAAGCCGTTTCACAGGGTACGTTTGTTTGGAATGCTGGACCTCTGGAGGCGATGAACTGAGGGAAGGTCGTTTTAGCATCATGTTGGGTTTTGATGCATTTCTCTTCAAGGAAGCTATCGAGATCCTCGAAAAAGTGATAGCTGATAAATCAGGGGTCTAGGGAGCATCACTCCATAGCCCACCTGATCCAGTTTGTACAGGGTTGGCGGTGCAATATGCGTACGATACTCATTTCAGGGATGTTTATAATGAGGGATGCTGGTCTAGGGCCTTGAAGTTTTCGGTGAATTTAGACGTAATATTCAGAGTGCTCTCCACTGTAACAGTTCCACCTGATACTGAAGAACATGGCCGCTGACCTCATGAAAGTTGCCACAACCCTCCTTCAGCACAGTTTAAATTCTGCAAAGTTTGTAGAGCTTGATCGCCGTCGATCTATTCAGCAAAGCTTCGTGGACTATAGAGAAAGAATCCGCTCTTATTGTACGTCGCAAATCTGTAGAGAAACGAGTCGCATCACATAAAACAAGCGACAATTTGATGGACGACCCTTCAAATTGGTGATTTGTCGCGGCACGCCCCTATCAAATTTTTTGGACTTTCCAGCTCTTCCGTATAGCTTGGCTGTACAAACCATATACGCCCAGGTTGGGCAGAACCTCAATGGTCTTACGCAGGAGTACTTCAATGCTGAACTTTTGGTTAATTGTTGGCAAAGTCCGATATCCGTCCACCACCCAAGCTTCTCGCTTTCGCTACAATAGCTTTTTGAACAAATGCCTAAGAAAGCGAATCTGAGCCAAGCGCATCGTTAACATGTTGACCTGCCCCAGCTACTTCAGGTCTATTCAAGTAGAAAAAGAAAGTCATGCCAACTTGCTCATCGAGTATACCGCATTCAAAGCTTTGAAAAAGCTATAAGAAAATGTTTTAGGACAAAGTTGAGCTAAGCATTGGATAGAGCTGGAAAAGCTCTTCAAAATGATATCCATACCGATTGCAGTTTTTCTGGATTTCAAGGGAAATAAAGCATTCAAAAGTGGAGTGCCTGAAAACGACAGAACTTTTCGAAAGACCTAAACTATTGACCGTGAGGATTAGGCAGGAACGGAGAATTTCGGGAACTTTTCCCTGGCTGGGTACTGCTGCATTGGGCCCGATGATATGAGGAAGGATTTTCGTCATACCGACAAATGGACCGATCGTGAAAAAAAGAGAAATCCGATAATTACCCGCGAGATGGAGTCCTTGATCATCAATACATCTTAGAATGGGTTGTTTGGGTGAAGGTATCCTTATAATACGACATTGCAGTATCATATAGTACAGGCGTTTCGCACGAAAACCACGTTGTTAATGAAAATCGAATGACATACATGACCAATCACAACTTCAGTAATCTCAATGGAAACAGTGACACAGTGATTCCGGCAGAGGGCCAATCTTATGGTTAGTTTTGGAGCCTAACTGCGTTGTTTTAGTGCAAATTTTTGGCGGAAACTCAAATTCCCTTCATTTGTTGACTAGCTGAAGTTTCATTGGTGAAAATACTTTCCTGGTGCACATATTTAAGAATTGAGTACCATTCTACGGTTTTGTATGATACCGTGAAATTGTACACTGTGTTGAAGAACTCTACTGGATAAATCATTGAAGTTAAATGTAATACAAATAATACTTTGTTTACTGGATGGGTATGTCGTAATTGTAGAGTTACTGTGCGCATCGCGTTTCCTCAAAACCAAGAGCATCTATAGCAGGGTGAATTATGCCGTTGAGGATTCCTCAACGGCACGTCGAGGATTTTCGCCTGATCCTTTACGTTCTCGCGCGCGGATATTCACTCTCGCCACCTGCAAGCCGTCTCCGCGCGTACATTCGCTATCGGCTCTACCCTCGCCAGCAGTTTTGAGTGTTGAGGTCGAGCGGTGGTCGAAGAATTCCTTAACCTTTATTGACCCTGATCTATAGGCAGTACTAAGTGTTTTTGTTTGTTTTTAGGTCATCGTCACGTGGACAGCCGATTCTACGGCTATGACATGTCTGACCGCAGGAAACAACATGTTTTTATCTATACATATCGCTTAGCACAGGCTCCTCACTAAGGGAATTTTGGTCTTCTAAAGAAGCATCTGGAACCGGTAGCCGTTTTTCTCTTGATCTTTTCGAGTGAGGAACGTACGACTGATGACGATGCGCAGAGGACATGCGCCAGGGTCAAGCGAGGCGGCGATGAAAATTTTGAAGTACGACCCCGCCCTGTCCACCTGTTCAACAACCGCTCGACCCTGACACGAACTGTAGTGAAAACTAACGGTTTCGCGTCGCTCTGATGCGTATTCAGACACAAATCTGTAATACCTTCCATATGTGTTAACATTGCCACGAACAGGTTCCCCATCAGGTGGACGTCGTAGTGTCGACTAAACGTGAGCGGAGCGAGCCTGGAGAATTCACATCGAAAGAGCGCCGTGTGGGCAACTCTTTTTGCCTATCTGTGACAATCGTCGCAAGCAGTTGGCCACTCAGCTTTAATCACTACTCAAGCTTTGCTTGATTTTGAATGAATTTCCCTTCGAGCTTCCTGGTTTCGAGACTAAAACGCTCATACTGAACGAGGTGGACATCCCTTCGTGCCAAACGAGCATGGTGCTGATGCGCAGGAAATCGAGCCATCTTTGGGTATAAAGTACTCGTATCCCAGACTTGAACTCATTTCTCAGTGGTATAGAAATTTGTGACGGTGGGTTAACTGACCTTCTTCTGAGGTGTTGTGTCGTAACACGAGTTCGGTATCACTGCCCCCTTCTGTGAGAGAAAAACGCCCAGATGGTGACCTCAAGCGTGATTGAACCATTGCGTTAGTTGTCTGGAATATTTTATCACATAGCGTCAAATTAACATACACAAGTTTTTGATAGGAAATGTTAATAGATCTCAAGTGTTTCGCGTATGGTTTGAGCTGTTTCATAACTTGTCTGTGTCATTGTCTGAGCCTTGCATGTTCCTCGTTCTCTATCGGTCCACGTAGGCGCTACGTTACAAGATAGGTATTCAGTAATGCTCAAAAATCCAATCCTCTACAAAGCAACTCTTGCGAAAAGCTGACATTGATAGAATGTGAAAATAGATGTGGCAAAAGGGGCGTCTCCGTCAGGGTCAACCGTCCGTTCGAACTGTTCGAACGAAGGGGTCGCATTTTGGTCGGAAGGGGGTCGCAATTTCGAGGACTGCCAGCCACAGGCGCGTGCGTGGCGTATCCGAGGGCAAGAATTGTTTGTGCAGACCGCATTAGATTCGATTATTATGCACAGAGAGACAGTTTTAGGCAAATTACGGTGTTTTCCTTGAGGAATAAAGAACAGTTGAATGCATCCCTATGAAAGGTTTGACTTCTCGGGGCTGAAATTAAAGTTCTTCGGGACCTAATTTTCTGAGGACGATTCTTCCAGACAACGGTAAACACATAAGAAAGCAGAAATCTCGTAGTCTTCAAAAATGTCTTCGCCCCTCCCCAACAAGTTCTTTGAAGGAAGTTATTATTGCTGAAAGCTCAAAAACTCGCATGTGCTGCTCAAAAACCTATGGGAACAAAATGTTCGAACGTGTGATTTTCTCGAAAAATGAACTTTGAAAAACGGTTTGGTGCTTGTTAGAAAGAGCAAATCCTGTACTTTCACCCCATGAAAAAAGTGCATCACAGAAATGAAAATGAAGTGAGTTATGGCCCGCTGAAAGCCCAAAAACTCGCGATTTGCACGGAAACGACACGGTGATGAGGGTGATATAGCGTTGATAAATGCTCGTTGAAGTTCTATCATGTATCGATCGATTTGACCGTTTTTACGGGCATATTTACCGCTGCCAGATCTTTTGCCGCACCCTGTACTCGAACTTTTTTTTTAAAGCTTTATTTCTTCAGAAA
>MU868756.1:17559-45176 GCA_036418205.1 Ostertagia ostertagi | reverse complement strand
GAGCCGGTTGGTGGCGAGACTACGTGGCGCGACCGCAGGTGGCGGATAGGGGGTAAATCGCGGACCGAAAGCGACCATGTACTTGCCCTGAGAAGCAGGTGGAGCTCCCAATACGGCACCGTTGGGTAGGACCGCTCGGGAGAGGCTGCTAGAGTTTCAGGGCACGGATAGGCTGCCTAAAAGAAGAGGGACTAAGATGGCGATCTGTACTTTCAACGCAAGGACGCTGGCATCTGAAGCTCACATCGAAGAGTTGATGATGCAAGCCAGGAAAGATCAAGTACGACGTCATGCGACAGAAGAAGCGTTGGCGGTGTGGGTGTCCGTCGCAACACGCACTTGGCCATAAACATCGATTCGTAAGAAAGTCTAAGGACCGGAATCGGACGTTTGAGATTGAGAAGATGTGGTTCACCTCCGTGCATTGACAAATCTGTAGTCGCTGTGATACATTATACGAAGTTATACGATTATGCACAACCGGGTTTTTTGGCTTTCAATGACTATAACTTTCTTCAGAAAGACCTTTTGCAATTATTGTCCCCCTGGGATAAACTAGAAGGTTAGAGCTTTCTAACGAATACTTGAACTCTTTTCAAAATTGATGGAGTCAAAAAATCGCCCCGTTGGACCGTTTTGGGGAAATCGCGGACCGATTTTTGGCAGAGCGCTGGTTTTTTGGCTTTGAACTGTTATAACTTTCTTCAGATTCAACTTTTTGCAGTTCTTGTTCCCCTGGAAGAAACTAGAAGGTTAGAGCTTTCTAATGAATGCTTGAACTAGTTTCCACAATGACCCTTCAAAAAATCGTCCCGTTGGACCGTTTTTTTTTCATGAATTTTCGGAGCTACTCTCCTGAAAACACGAGTTTTCAACACTCAAACAGTTACAGCTCTCTTCGAGCCATGATTACACAAGGTCACAAAACCTTTGTGCTTCATAACAGATACTGAACTCTTTCTAGGAACTCGTCAATAGGCATTTTTTTCAAACTTTGTTGTAAGCCTTTAGCAGTCAATCCACCCAAGTGGTCACCCTTTTACTAACGTAGGTTCAGTTTGAATACATTGGTTCTCTTCAGAAGCATATTTGTGTACGTGAATAGTCACATATGGACACTACTGCAGTGGACTCTTCTGCTTTGAGGTGCGCCATGCAGAGGGATGGGCTCTTCAGAATACCCTCGGCGTCTTACCACGTCAGTGATAGCGCGCTTTTCGCGCCTAGCAGCACCAATCGTCCACTAGGACACTTATTCACAATCTCTAACAATTATTTTTCTCTTTCCGGCAACATGTTTCATCGGGATCATTGTTTGAATGTCTCAAAGACGTACTGTTTGTGTGAGTTAGCGAACGCTGAGAGCACTCTGTAGATGAGAACCTAAGGTTTGCGGTTGAAAACATTTGTAGAAAAAACCCAGCATCCTCCGCCAAAATATCGTGCTGAGTGGGCCAGGCTAGTTTCTTCTGATATAAGCTTATTTATCAAGATGTGATTAAAGTCAAGTCATTTCTTCTGATATAAGCTTATTTATCAAGATGTGATTCTTTGAGCCAAGTCATGAGAGCTTAGTGTTTTCCCTGACAACCCGCGCCATTGGAACTATAGACCAATCCTCTTCAGCTACTAATGGAGGCAATTCATTTTGCGATTTTATGCTTATCAGTAAACTACTACAGCTCATGTTCTGCTGCTTGTATCCGAATTCGCAGCATGTGTCTTGTTTATTTTATAGATTGCGCTTATTTCCCACACTTTATCCTTCTACCTGGCATACACACTAATAGTAAGTGTACAGTACGCGGCAAGTGTGGAGGAAGGGAGAGGTTATATGAAGACTAGTAATCTCTAATAGGTGGAGAGCCGTAGAGTTTTTGATGTCAGTCCAACGTTGACCCTGCTTCACCGTATATGTTATTTCGAGGCCTCCTAAGCGGGTGGCAAAATTTTTGGAAAGTTGCAAGCGCTGTGGTTGACCCGGTCCCTTAAGTTCCTTCCTTCAACTCGGATATTCCACTTTTGGGCAGCGCAATCGCTCGGTACAGAAGATAGGCTCCGTGACATCCATTCTGTCATCGTGCTGAGCGCAGGGAAGTCGACAAGAGGGCACGTCGAATTGGAATGATGGTACGTTACATCGTTCATAGTGAGTTACGGTTCCGGTCTTCATCGGATGCGAAATCAAACTAGTAGATCTAATGATGCATGTTTTTCAATGATGTATTCAAATGTAATTTTTTTTAGACAAGTACTCTTCTAATCGAATAGTATTATGTCCAATTTGTAATCTGGAGCTCACCGTAGCAACTAGAAACAGTGACATATTCTTCTTCAAAAGTTGATACATGCATGTCATATCAGTGTCGACAAATAATTTGAGTGACACATAAGTGGAAGAGTTGCTCGTCTTGGAGCGGAACGCACTCGCCTTCGAGAGCAATGCAAATAAGCACAAATAGGATACCAGGACCATCTGAAACCATAAAAATCTATTTATCTGCTAACCTATCCTAAATTTCTTGCAAGTAGCAGCCTTGAATCACTGACCTTGCAGACCGTTGAAAACGACGCCTAATTTGATCACTGATTTATGTATCGTATCCTCTGAACCAGTCGTCTGGAATGAAATTTTCACGAAATAATTGCCCAATTACCGCCGACAAAGCGGGTGCTCCCTGCTGTCGCGCGTCGCGGCGACAGTTTCGGGTCACCCCACGGTCTGTCTGTCGCACCATGGTCGCGATCGTGGCGCGTGCACCGACAAGCTCTACCTCTGGCTACGCCTCCAGCCGAGGCTACTCAAAGACACAGCCCAAGCAGAAGTCGTGTTTGTTGTGTGTGTTTTGAGCGATTTTCTTCGGTCTATAAGATAGACCGCTGGAGGACAGTCACAGATGTCACCCACAAGAGCGCCAGGGTCGTGCCCCGCTAAACTGAATCTGGTTTCGATATCTGCGGGTGGAACGATTTCCTGGAAGAAGCTACGATGTCTTTCTCACTGTGGCGCCCTCTATATCCTACTCTAGGGTACAACGAGCCGCAAAGAAGCTGTGCGAGAGAGCTCAACGGTATAGTGGATATCTGTCTTGCTTCATATGCATGATGCCACTTGTTCAAGTTCTTGGGCGCGCGAACTTTTGCATTTTTTCAGGGCTTCTCCTGAGCTTAAAAAGTGTCCATACTTAGTTATTTTTTTGAATCGCGTCCCCACCGCCGAAGTGCAACATGGTCCGGCTCGCATTTCTTTTCTTTCGGAGCGCTATTCAAGTTAGTGCTCGCTACACCCGAGACACACTATCAGCTGCATGCCATTGTTACTGCTTAGCGCCGGATTTGACGGAGATAACACAAGCGTTGGCCGAGCATATTCACGCCTGGCAGGGTGTGTAAACTGTAGCGCGTTGGAAGAATGCTGAAGGTTTTTTCATTGCTTTTAATCACGTGAATCTTTGAAATATCGTATTTCCTTCCTCCTCGTGCACTCCTTTCTTTCTATCGGTCCCTGTTCGTATCGGTACATATGAGAAGCCGCATATCTCGCTGGGAGAGCAATTGAGTGCCGCCGGCGCAAGCTAGTTCAAAGAGCTCGTCAGGTCACACCTTATTTCAATGGGATGAGAGGGAGTTTCGTTCGAGGGCTTCTGAGGGTTTTCTTTGTTTCTTTTCTCATTTCCTGTCAACTCGGCATCCACAATTTCATTATCGATTCTATTACCCCATCAAGTGATTTGGAGGTGTTGATTTGAAGCGCAATAACTTAATCATATGCTGCTGTTGTTGCTGCTTATTACAATTTATTGCAATTGAACCGCTCCTGAGTTAGGAACCCGCAAGACCCCTCGGTGTGGAGGTAATTTATGTGGGAGCTGCAGGATCTCCAATGAGGACCCGTAGAACACGTGGGCGGGAAAACCAGAAGGCCCAAACCACCTCGATTCGTCGTGTTGGAGAGTTCTGATGGCGACCGCTTCGGGACAACCACATGTGCACTGATCGGCTGTTTTCAGGGTTACTTACTAATTTTGATATTGATCGGCATTAACGATGCGTTAGGAAAAGGGCAACAACTGACCAGACTACTGTAACCAATTGCAATGAAGTTTTTCGACCATTCGTCTGACACAGCAAGCCCAGTGCCGTGGGTAAGTGCCAGAAATTACCCGCTGCGACTACGCGGTAAAATTTATGGCATTCAACCCGTTCAAAACCCGATTTTCCGGTCTCGTCTACATTTCCCTGCCTAGATATTGAATTTAGGTTAGGGCGAGCCGTAAAGGGTTGCGGCAGGTCGTCTGGGGAAAAGATAACAGGCGAGAATAGAAAAATGATTTATTTGGAAGGCTGGTAGTGCACCACGAATTTTGGCGTACAGCGACGTGGCGAAAGCAGTGTCGTTTGCACTGCATAACGGAGAAGAGCACCGTATGCACTGTAGCTAGCGTTCGTCTACGTTTGAAGGCAGCGATTACGCCAGGTTCTAGAAAGGTCTAGAGAGGACGGGATGGTGCTCAGTGATACGCTAGAAGGGACCCCTTTTTTTGGTCGTTGCCTTCACTCATAAATAGGTAACAGCTCAGAACACGGACGAAGAATGATGAGCGAGTTCACCGCAACGCGTTTGTGACACCATGCCAAACCACGCTCCAATCGAGTTGCTCCAGTTGCCGCTGCTGGCAACGCAGCTCTCCAAATCACCAACTAAACTAGTGGGCGGATCGCTTTTGGGGCGGAGTGCTTTCGAAGTCCTGCTCAGCAACCAGCGCACCTTTCGTCGTGAAAGCGCACACCTCGCTCTTTGGAAGAAAAGTACCTGCCTCTTGCGATGCATATGCTTCCCGATGCGCTCCTTTCTCAGACTGCCCGGACGACCTAAGACTGGTCAAGTCAAGGCACTCGATACCCATGGCACGATGAAAATGAGGATCAAGCAAGAATTATAACTTTTACAATCTTCTTCAACCAGGCAATCGTTGCAACCCCTTACGCTTCCGAAACGTATGTGATGAACGTTCTGGATGTCTTCTTGCACGTCGTTGATAGCACCACTGTCAGTGAAGCATCGCTTATCGTTTCTTGGGTAAGTCATCTAGCTAATCCACTGGTAACGTTCCCACGCGTTTCCATGGGATTTGTCGTGATCACTCCTATAAGGGCTTGCCTGGACGATAGAGTGCAACGGATAATAGGACGTCAGACCAGCGTCGCGGGACGTAAAAATCGAAGCTATTGAAGTGGTCTTTGCTAGGTGCTAATGCAGTCGTCGGGCGATTTTCCTGCGTGAAAGAGCCACATGTGTGATGGCCTTCTAGAAACCTATCGTACTGGTCGGAAGGGGTCGTTCAGCTGACTTCTGGGTGGGCTGTGCCTCCAGCTGCTTAACGAAACTACGCTGGCGGAAAAAAATTTCATTTTTTCTGTTTTTCTCTCTGCATTCTTTTCCATTTTATTTACTTCCTCAAGCAAAACCCTATGTAGCACAGAATCACTACTCTACCTTGCACTTATTCCAAGAGGTCTTCACATTATTAGGAGCATTTCCTTCGCGCGAAAATATAAGGCCGCGTTCATAGTTCGCGACTCGGGAGATTAGGATAGTAGGCGACAGGATATTAGGATAGTAGTAGAGTAGGAGATTGCGCTGACAAGATTGGATACGTATCGATTGAAATCGCTGGAGAGTAGTAGATTGGGCGACTTCAAGCGATCAATACATATCTAATCTTCAGCGCACTATCCTAATCTCCTACTCTACTACTATCCTACTATCGTAATATCGCAATCTACTACTCTCCAGCGATTTCAATCGATACGTATCTAATCTTGTCAGCGCAATCTCCTACTCTACTACTATCCTATCTACTACTATCCTCCTAATCTCCCCGTCAATACATATGTTTTTCATTGTCGCGTACTATCCTATCTCCGGAGTCGCGAACTATGAACGCGGCCTAATGGTATACATATACGTATGCAGAGGGTGGATTGACAGCGAATCTATTACGATTCAAGGGAAGAGGCGATAAGTCATCGCCTACATTTTGCACGCGTGACCAAAGTCACCCGAAACGCGCCGCCTGCGCATGGTCTATTTGTTTTTCAGTTTCTCTCAGAAAATGGAGGTGGTGCTTCGGTATTACCAATATCTTACGATTAGTTTCAGAAAGGCAGCCGGATTTCGCGTTGTTTCACATGAAGTTCTTTTCGTTCTCTCATTAAAAAAAATAGTAAGCTCAATATAAGAGCTCGCAGTCGCTATACAGCTGCACAGAATTTGTATCATGTTAACAATTGTCCCATATATCAACTGCATTGGGAAATCGTAAACAACAAAAGCGAAATCGAAAACATAACTTACACCGGACTTGACTTCGACCGTTCAACCAAGAAATCAGCTGTAATATCAAACTTTATCTCCTTATTTCTTGATATCTTTATCTTGCATATCTTTGTGGGACATGTTACTACTTGTAGATAAAGTGGTGGGGAGTATACTCTGAGATATGTTTCTGTAATTCTACAGAAGATATTGATTTGCTCAGAAATTTCACTTCTCTATGAACATTAGTCAGCTTCATATAACTGCCTTATGACCTTAGTCACTTCTCAATTTTCTCGGAAACCAGGCAAAATATATTACACATTGTCATCATATTCTGAATTGGACCACAATAACGCTTCATCGTTCTTTGACGCTTCTCGAAATAGAAAGCTAATAGAAGAGACCGCCTCTTTATATTTTGAGAGATTGCCGTATAAAAGCCTTTGAGAATGACTGTTGGACGGTTCGCTTCAATGCCCAATAAAGCCTTATCGTCTCGTACGTGAAGTCCAAATCATCTGGCGACCACGGCAACTCCAAGAACGCTACTCGGCCGACGATCACTGCATCAAAGTTACCGACGACAGCTCTTCATCGTCAACATCTCACTGTTGCCGACCGCTCTCTACATCATCGTCTTCACACCGTCGACCATTTCGCTTTAAGCCAACGTCTTCGCAGCGTCAACGCCGCTCATCGAGCCTACTCAATCTCATCCGGTCGGCCACCCTTCATCAACGTCAGAGCCTCTACATCGGCAACGATCGCTCGTCAACGTCAACGATTCCACACCGTCGCCGAGCGCTCGCTATCAACGTCTTCACACCGTCGACGATCCCGCTCAACGCCAGCGATCTTGCAACGTCAACACTGCTCAACGAGACTGCTCAAGCTCACCCGGTCAGCCACCCTTCATCAAACGTCAGAGCCTCCACACCAGCAACGATCGCTCATCAACGTCAACGATTCCACACCGTCGACGACCGTCTAGCAACGTCAGACTATCCGTACCATCAAGAACACTATACGTCGACGACCACTCATCAAGACAAGCGAATCCTACACCTCAGCCCATCGCTCTTCAACGTCAACGACTCCACACCATCCTCATCAACGTCATCATCTCTACATCGTCGACGATCGCTCTCAACGCCAGCGTCTCAACGACTTCGAATCATCAGCCAACGTCCCCACCAACGTCAGCGTCCCTGCTCCATCGACGACCGCTCTCAACGTCAACGTCTCTCCTGACCTCCTGTGAGACCGACGACCACACCCGAAGCCGTTCAATCACCACTACGTCATTGAAGATCTTCATCAAGAAATGTCATCCAACGACAGCTCTCAAATACGGCGTCAGATTGGATTCTTCAAGAAACAGCTCCAACGTCATGGGTTGTCAGTAACAACCACACTGAAGGAGTACCACATAAAAACCGAACAACTGGACTTCCGTCATCTAGAAAACGACGAACTTGAATCACTACGAGCTGAGATCGTTCCACTGAGAAGAAACCTTCTGAAGTCCTACCAAAAGATCACAAAATTAAACGACGAGTGGACAACACTTCAGGACTCCAACACAGGCGAGCAAGAAATTTTCAACGAATATATATCAAAGTATGGTGACTACCGAGAATCAATCTCTACATCAGTCCTCCAGTTAGAGGGCTTGGATATCCTGCTTAATGCCATTGATCAGGAATACATCAAGAGGAACATACACGTGCCTTCCGATCTATCTGATGCTACTTCTCTGGAGGACTACGGAAACGAATTGACGTCAGCAAAGAGAGCAACTATCCATCACGAGCATCGATCGCCTCTACTACATCAAGCAACAGCTACGCATTTGTCCCCGGACTCCCCTTTACTCAACTTCGTCGACGCTTCCATTTTAACAAAAATGGAATTACCCACATTCGATGGAAACTTACTGGAGTATCCCGAATTTTCGGCGCGATTTGCTACTTTAGTGGGAAACAAACCACAACTCGACAATACGACAAAATTCTGCCTGCTCAAATCTTGCCTGCGCGGACGAGCTCTCCAGTCAATACAAGGCCTATCCATGACCGCGGAGAACTACAATATCGCAATGGATATACTTCGTACGCACTTCGACGACAAGGTCACCATGAGACACATATTGTACACCAAACTATCGCAACTGCCGCCGTGCGATCCAGAAGGTCATCACCTTCCTGTGCTGTACAACAGGATGTTCTCGCTAGTGAGACAGTTTTGCAATGGCGAAGACGACTCAAAGGAAACAGCTCTAGGAGCACTCCTCCTCAACAAGTTACCCCTTCGAGTTCGAAGCCAAATTTACGACAAAACGGGGAACAGCCACAATGTCACTCCGAGCGAACTTTTGCATCTCCTGACCGACATCGTCCGCAAAGATTCGACGCTCTTCGAAATCGAGTATCACTCAAAACAATCGCCACAACTGAGCAACCTGCACCAGAGTTTTGTCGCCAAAGAAGGACATCAGTCAAACAACTCGCGCCCGCTTCCTCGACCATCTACAACAAAAGGGAAAATCAAGAGATGTCAATTCTGCAACTCGACATTTCACGCCTCCACGGACTGCAACATCTTCCCAACGCCAAAGCAACGCAGTGAACAGGCAAAAATTCGACAATTGTGCTATAATTGCCTATCCAACAGGCATTCGACGAAGGAATGTACCTCGAGGTTTCTCTGCACGTTTTGCTCGAAGAAACATCACTCTTCACTTTGCTTCCAGATGACTAGCAAAAAACTCAGAGGGACTCCACCTAAAGCGAAGCAAAAGACTCCATTATCAGGAACCAGGCGAACACCTCGACTACAAAGCCACACAGTGCGAATGACAGTGCCTCTATTGGATGTTCCTGCTGTGAGTGAAAACAAATCTCAAATTCCATGTCGACCTGATAACAACCCAAGTTCCACTGATCCATCAGATCATCCTCTCTCGTCAAGCGAGCACCATAGTTCTCAACTACACACGGTGTCGACGCATCACTCTACCCAACACTCACTGCAAGCCACCCTTATGTGTGCAACCGTGCGACCTTTCAACCCATCTGATCCGTCCAGAGAAGTGACAGCCACAGCCTTTTTAGACTCCGGTTCGAGCAAATCTTATATCACTGCAGAACTCGCGACGTTACTTGAGCTACCAACTCTCACCACGGAGAAAATAACCATATCTACGTTTGGAAGCACAACTTCACTGGAGCTGCCATCCAAAGACCATAATATCGGCGTTTACACAGAGGAAGGAGCAAAATACCTCGATGTCAAATCCGTGCCAACTCTTACCGGAAGCATTCAACACATCTATATGTCTTCAGATCCCGACCGAAGATTTACTCACACATCTTGTACTCCATCACTACTCATAGGAAACGACTATTTCTGGGACATAGTGCTTTCGGATAACTTCTTCTGCCAGAAAATGCCGAGCGGATATCGTCTACTACATACTACAATAGGAGACATCATCATCAATAAACAAATCGACATCAAGAAATCGGAGAACATCTCGTTGTTTGCTTCTGAAAAGGGACTTTCCAACCCAAGCAATCATGATGAACTTTCCGAGCTCGTCAGCAATTTTTGGAAATTCGAGACAATCGGCATCCTTGATGACCCAATGCAAAGTGATGACGAAGAGTGCCTGAAGTTTTTCAACAACACTATCTACTACGACAAAAGGAACGCAGATACGTCGTGAAATTGCCATTCAAGGTCGATCCGAAGCTGTTACCGAGCAACTTCACACTCGCGTTCTCCAGACTGTGCATTCAACTGAAAATGCTCCAGCAAAACGAGTCTTACATGGAAAGGTATCACGCCGTCATTATGGACCAACTTCAGAGACGTATTATCGAAGAGGTTCCACCTGACGAAATGTACAAACCGTCGCATTACCTGTCTCACCACGGTGTCATAAAAAAGAACGGAAACAACATCAAAATTAGATGCGTTTACGACGGCTCCGCCAAAATCAAAGGACATCCCAGCTTGAATGAGTGCCTATACCGCGGACCCGTTCTTCTACCAAATCTAACCGGCATCCTGCTCCGTTGTAGATTCTACAAGATTCTAATATCGAGTGACATCGAAAAGGCCTTCCTTATGGTCGGACTCGACAACGCATCTAGAGACTTCACACGGTTTTTATGGCTCATCAATCCCAAAGGACCTGTTACTCACGACAACTTAATCGCCTACAGATTCACGAGAGTGCCGTTTGGACTTGTGAGTTCTCCCTTCCTACTTGCGGGCACAATACACCACCATCTGGCAACTACTGCGACTCCGATTTCACAGCAAGCTCTTCGAAATACGTACGTCGATAACGTATTCCATGGAGTCCGCTGCACCCGTGAGGGAAAATCTTTCTACAAAGAATCCAAAGAATTATTCCAATCAGCAGGAATGAATCTACGAGCTTACGTGAGCAACTCTGCTGAACTCAATAAGTTCTTCGAAGAAAAGGAACAGACCGCCTCTCTTGAACACCAAAAGTTGCTGGGTCTCCAATGGGACACTTCCAACGATACGATTACTATTCAGCTTCCAGAAGAACCTCCTCCGCATGTAGTATGGACGAAGCGTAAGGTGCTGAAACACATCGCTAGCATCTACGACCCTCTTGGCTTGATATCTCCAATCACACTCAGAGGAAAGCTTTTTCTTCAATCGCTGTGGAGAATCGAACTATCCTGGGACGATCCACTACCTGAAGAACAAAATGACCAATGGTGCCGTCTCCTTTCGTCATGGACAATTTCGTCATTCACTTTACCGCGCCTACTGACAGACGTGAACGACAACTCCGACTCTTTGTATGACTTACATGTCTTCACCGACGCATCATCAACGGCATACTGTGCGACAGCATACGTAGTTCATCGAAGGAAAAACGCTCCTCCAACTGCTCTCTTCCTCATGTCAAAATCTAGATTGGCTCCTCTCAACAAAGCGATAACCATACCTCGACTTGAACTCGCAGCCTTGATGATCGGTGCAAAATTAACGACATATCTTGCAGAGCAACTGGACATCACCATCACTCGCAAATTCCTTTGGACTGACAGCGATGTCACCCTAAGATGGATCAAAGGCAACAAAGAATTGCCAATTTTTGTTCGCAATCGGGTCAAAATCATTCAAGACAATACATCGGATGTGATCGTCCGACACATTCCCGGACATCTGAACCCAGCTGACATCGGAACTCGTGGAGCAACCACACAAGAATTACTGGACTCTTCACGCCGGTGGAGCGGACCGGAATTTCTCGAGCAAAAGGAAGACCTTTGGCCAAGTGATAACTTGAAGACCTCAAAAACGCCATCGACCACAAGTTACGAAGAAAAGGAATCGCACTCCGGCGAAGCCGGTACAACATCCTCAGCGCTCGTCACATCAGCGACCCAGTCAACAACGGACTTCCGTGATATGCCTGCCTCCTTTCCGTTGGACGTCGAACGATTCAGCTCTTGGATGAGGCTAGTTAACACAATTTTCTATATTTTGCGCTTTTTCGTCATAAAATCGAAACGGGCTTCCCACCACTTTGGGAGTAATAAAGTAGCCCTACTGTGGAAAGCGGAAACTATTCTATTTCGGGTTGCTCAATCTCAACATCCACCTTCTAACGAGCATAAAAGGAGCCTCAACCTTTTCATGTGTGATACTTCTCTTCTTTGGAAATGCAGGGGACGTATAGATTACTCCGAACTCCCACAAGAAACAATAACTCCAATCTTCCTCCCGCAGAAGAGCCGTATTACGGCCCTCTTTGTCCTGAGCGTTCACCAACGTAATAATCATTGTGGGATTAACCATACCCTCACACTCACTCGACAGTCCGTATGGATTCCCAAGGGACGAGCAACAATAAAAAGGATACTGCACGAATACTGTTTCCACTGCAAGAGGTACTCTGCCAAACCATATTCGCTTCCACCGTTTCCTGCTCATCCACAAAGAAGAGTCAAACCACCTACTTATCCATTCGAGAACACGGGTATGGACTTTTTTGGCCCTCTTCAATACAGGAACGCCGACAACGTAGCTGACAAATTCTGGATGATCCTTCTAACTTGCCTCAATTGTCGCGCCATATACGTTGATGTTGTAACGGACATGTCCGCCCTTACGGTTCTCCAATCTCTTCATCGCAACCGTTGGCTGTCCAACTTGGATTATATGCGATAACGCTCAATCCTTCAAAACCGTGGACCAATGCTGCTCCTTACTACCTAACCGGGAGATCGAGAACGACGTGATCGACTACTGCATCAACAGGAGGATACGAATGAAATTCATCCCCAGCTTAAGCCCCTGGCAGGGTGGAATCTACGAAAAGATGATCGACATATTCAAGAAATCATTCAAGCATGCAATTGGCAACCGCTTAATGAACATTGATGACGTCAAGACCATCGCTAAAGAAACGGAGGCTATCGTCAACACAAGGCCACTCACCTACTACACCGACGACATCAACTATTACCCCTTGAGACCCATCGACTTCCTGAGACCTCACGCACGACTTAGTGGACCTCAGCCATTGGAACGTACCGATGAATGGTCTCCAGTTCTTACAACCCGCGACACCCTTCTAGCAGACTGGAAAAGGACGGCGGAACTAGTCACATCCTTCTGGAAACGTTGGTTGCAAGAGTACGTAACCGCCCTACGCGAGCAATATCGAACCGAGCATACCACACCCCGTTCTCACGAAAAGGAACCTCCTCGTCAAGGAGACTTCGTATTAGTGCACGATCCTCTGCTTCAACGTGGACAATGGAGAATGGGAAAGGTCGTAGGATCTCAAGACAATTTCAGAAGATCTGTGGAAATCAAACTCCCAAACAGAAGGATCATCACTCGTCCGCACAATCTCGTCTTCAAATTGGAAGTGCCACCTGCTTCTCCATCACCTAATCCACCACCCGCCACCTCATCAGGAAATACACTGCATCCAATGATCACGAGATCAAAAGCACGACTTCTTAACAACGCCGTCCTTCTGTGTAACAATATGGTCCTTCTGTGCCTAATGATTCTGACAATACAAGGGACATCATCAGCTCATACTCGCTGCCCTGAAGAAATCAACATAAATAAGACCATACTTTTTGCTACCGAATGCACTCCAAAAGGAATCGCGATAGCACGGTACGAGCACGACAACAAAAACGTTTTCTGTTGGTTTCCGATCATTTGCCCATTTGGCGAGATACGATTCGATGCGTCAAAACCAACGGTTTCACCGATATGCGGCAAGAAGTGCAAATGTCCAGATTGGACAGATTCATGCTCCTTTTCGAGCAGCTCAAGGACAACAACATCTCAAATAGACCTCATGCCAACTTCTATCAAGAATTACAAACCCGCATATGTGTGCTCATTCAACTTCAATTCTTCATGCGATCCAGGGAAAAGGATGGGAGTTTTCAATCAAATACAACTTTTCGATGACAACGTACTACTCGTGGAAAAACTCACCATCACGATAAAGGACTACATCGACAAAAACGACTATGTGTGCATAGATTGGAAAGGATGGAAGAGGCGCATAGCAAGACGGTCGACCGGCACGTCTCGTTTCTGCCAAAACCACGATTGTCGAGACAACGCACAAGTGTTCTGCACGTACGACAACCCTCTCGCGCTCTTAGTCATAGATGACACATCCTCTATACATGAAGGAGCCATACCAATAAAGGCGTGGGGATCGATCACCAAAGCGTACTATGAGTTCAGGAAGGATGAGCGGATTGAAAGTTCGTTGAACGCAGTAAAAAGGAGTATTGTAACGCCAGCCTTTGGCCTGACCACTCCTCTCATCTCAGTGCAGTGTATCAAAGGAGGAGTCTCAATTGACAACCTTTTCCACAACGATATTACCGAGATATGTGTTAGTCAATACTGCGTTTTTGCTCGCAGCATCTCTTCCAAGGACACACTATTTCCGAACTCACTCATAATGTATGATTACTCAGTCTCCATCAAGACATGGAACAACGGTACGATCACAGATGAGTCTACAGTTTCCTGCAAAGCTCATCCGATATGCGAAACGTTACGTTGCACCTTCTGCTGGGAACACATATACAACGTACAGTGCTGGACCAACACCCAGATGATAATAATTGCACTTTCCTTCCTAATCATTTTCCTCATTCTACCGGGAATTCGCTTCATCGGCAAGATAGTCTTGGTGCTGATTGCTCCACTTCTCTCCATACTAGCAATGTTGAATCCCTCCAAAATATTCCACGAAGGATCGCGGCCTCACCGGACTCAACTTCGCACATATACTAATCGCAGGAGACGGATCCACAACCGCAGATTTCTCACGTGCGTCATCTCAATCATAATCCACCTTCACTACAGCGAAGGATGTTCACAAGTTTCTTCGCTAACTGGAAATGAAGCAAAATGTGTCACTACCGGAAACGCCGAGACATGTACGTTCAACGAAGCTACCCTCCTCACTCTCCAACCTCTTCAACAGGCGACGTGCTTGACACTGAGGGATAAGAGGGACAATGCTGTGGGCGTGATCTCCATCAAAATCAAAGGAATCAACTTCAGATGCCACAAAAACGTGGAATTTTTCACCCGCGACCACAAAATAGTCTCGGAATCCGTTCACCGCTGTTACAATGCTGGTAGTTGTGTCAAAGACGCGTGTGATAATACCTCACCAACGGACAAGATCAAGGAATTTTCGAGTACTGCAAACAGTAGCCCAGGCTACACATTCTGTACTATCAGTTGCGGATGCATCTTCTGCGAGGGCTGCTTCTTTTGTCAACCGAGCTGCCTGTTTTATCGACTTTACGCAATACCAACAAGTTCGACTATCTATACGGTCTTCAGTTGCCCGAGCTGGGAAACCATCATCAACATCGAAGTCGAAATCCTTCAAGAAGAACTCAAAATAGCCAACACTCTGCAACTCCTTCCTGGTCAAACAACATCATGGAACAATCTTCGCTTCACTCTCATAGGCAACATTATTCCTCAACTGCCGATTCTATCATCAACGTTTATGGAAACAAGACGGAATCGCGATCGTGAAACCAGCTCATAAAGGAAAACTCGAGCTTCGCAGCGCAGGGCAATTACAATGTCCCACCAAGAAAGCGGCCAGTCTGTTTGAATGCATCTTCGCCAGCAAAGTATGCACATGTACAACAGGACTTCAAAAGGCATCATGCGTCTGCAGCTCAGGAAATATGGAAAACCTTATGCAAGAAAACCCTCTACCACAGACATCCAAGAACTTCTTAATATACTCACATGGCGACGCCGTATTCGCAAAAACCAGCGTCGGAAGCGCTATTCAACTTCATCTCGTCGCGGAAGATTTGAAGATCACATCACGTCAGTCTAACAGCTCATGTGAAATAGAAGCAAGCGACCTCTCTGGCTGCTACAACTGTATGGCTGGTGCTGAACTTACATTGTCGTGCCGCAGCTCTCACGGACAAGTAACCGCCAACATACTTTGTCCAACGCAAACACAAATAGCACACTGTACGAAGACTGGGCACTTGAATAAACTGAAATTCCACTTCTCAAATCCAACCGTGCTCACGGAATGCATCGTTTCCTGCCCCGGAGGATCAACAGTCATGAAAGTCAAAGGATCGCTCCAGTTTGTGGACGATGGATTTCTCAAGAGTGACATACAAGCAGACGCAACCGTCAAAGAAGTGGAAAGAGATACGTCGTTTTTCGACAGAGTAATCAATGACATTTCAGAAACGATTGCCAATTTTTCTTTAAGTACCGCTTTTCTAAAATGGATCACCCCTCTATTGATTTTTTTGTTGATGATCCTGTGCCTGTTTCGGATATTTCTTATATGTGTTCAAAATTCCCTTGCGATCAAAAAGAACCATTAACATTGTCTGCCTTGGGAGTTTCTGTAATTCTACAGAAGATATTGATTTGCTCAGAAATTTCACTTCTCTATGAACATTAGTCAGCTTCATATAACTGCCTTATGACCTTAGTCACTTCTCAATTTTCTCGGAAACCAGGCAAAATATATTACACATTGTCATCATATTCTGAATTGGACCACAATAACGCTTCATCGTTCTTTGACGCTTCTCGAAATAGAAAGCTAATAGAAGAGACCGCCTCTTTATATTTTGAGAGATTGCCGTATAAAAGCCTTTGAGAATGACTGTTGGACGGTTCGCTTCAATGCCCAATAAAGCCTTATCGTCTCGTACGTGAAGTCCAAATCAATATGCATACATACATGCTGTTCAAAACCCTTGGACAATTCATACAGAAACTCTATAGAAGAGGTGATTCTGCCAGCAGGCATTCACAACGGATATTCAAATAGTAACCCATATCCAGATATTGTTCAAATGATTGGAATAAAGCAGCATTGCGATTCATGCGTGTGCAGTGCTCGCATGCGGCCGTACTCTTTGAGCGATGGTCAGCCACCTCAGTTCTACTCCGGTTATTGCAATGCCACTGCTTCTATTATATTTTTGTTTGCTCTCTTCAATCCATTTCTTGGTTCTGCGTAGCTCCTTGCCGCAGGAATCTGAAAGTGTGGAATCCTTTCGCGCCCAGGTCAGGTGAAGATTTGAATCGGTCGTTCATTCATCGCGAAACGATCAGTTAAGCCATTATTGGTTTTGAGGTTGATCTCTAGCCTCGAGAAGCACTGAACACCCTAGTTTCACACCTAATTAGAGCGGGAAGCGCCCAAGAGTGGTAACGCCGGATTCCCTGGATATCGCCAAACTATTCAACGTCTCGAGGCAGTGTCAAGAAATAGCTGTTGTCCATTCAACCCAACTGAGTGCCATTATTGAAAAAAAAATCGCCTTGCGAGCTGTCTTGAAATCTTTTAGGCAGAGAAAACAAGGAGTCAAAAAATGGACTTCTGAACTGAAACCGTCTTGGTAGCGAAAGCCTGCTAACGCCTCGCCTCAAAAAGAGATCGAGAGAAGGCGATCGAATTGTCATAAGTAGTGCCCCTGAGATCCATGACGGTAACCGTGGTAAACGGTTTCATGGCAAGATTAGAAAATCAAGGTCGTTCTTCCGTGTTTTTTGTATCAACGGATTGCTGCTAAGAGGACTCGTCGCCTCAGCACCTTTCCGGGAAGAAGTGGGTTCCTCAACGAATTACTTACTGTAAGGAAGGATGAGACGGGAGAGCCGACATTCTCGCAATGTTGATGTTTATCACGATTATCTGTCCCTTACCTTATCTTTCTGTTATCTGTTCCTTGTTCTCTTAGTGACTTCGCTGAGAATTACAGAAACTACAGAAATTACAGAAACTAGGAGAAAGGCGACACCGCGTTTTCGTAGCAACCATCCAAATACGGATATCTGTTTTCCTCATTTCTCGTTGTAGTCCAGGACAACATGTCTTTTGACTAGTAGCCGGTCACTAGTAAAAGAAATTCTCTAATATTTTCACTATCCGGATCTGAATGTGTGATAATTGCACTTTCCGAGACACGGTTGAAAAAGCAGTACTCAAATTTCTTCTCTGATTGGTGACTTAGCTTCCAACTGTGAAGTATTTATATGTGACCGGGAACGGAATGAGAGTGGAGGTGTAGCGGTCTTCACGTTCGACCACCGTTGTGGCGTACTAGCTCGCAGTTGTATAAGCGACCTCTGTGTTGGCACAAATGTTTGCCTGCTTGCACCCGGGACTTCGATTTCCCGGCTATCAATTGTTCGAATACTGATTACCAATATGGAGGTGTTTATTCAATTTTTCTAGATGTGATGAAAACTAATGGGTTCCATCAGTTTGTATCTACTGGAACCTGAGTTGGTGAGATTTTGGACCTACACTTTGCAACGAGAAATCCCTAGCTTCTCGAATAAGGGTTGGTAAGGCTACCGTAAGGACTGTCGTTTCTTCACTCCCTCTCTGAGAACAATTTTAGCGTAGAAGAAAGCGGTTCTATCAAACAACTCAATTGAAATTTTTAGAAAATTTTAGAACGACGGTTTGAAAGCAAAATATATCAATACTGCAGTTTGATTGAGAAGAAAGTCATAGAAAACCAGGACGAATTCGTCCCTTCAAGGTACAGTTTATTCGATTTTCGTTTCGAATTGCACTTCGTTCTTGAAGGAGAATTTCCGAAGCGACAAACATGTTTCTGACTTTGATAAGGTGGGATATTTTTCGAAAGTATCTACACCTCCATTAAAGACTAGGCGAATATCAGTGTTGATTTGATTGGCTGCTTCCCTCGAATGCAGACTAAGTGGTTCAATGAGCAGAAAATTTTTTCTCTTTATCTGATTCTAAATCTAGTTTTTTTCACCCCGGATAGGATAGCGTTAGGGTTCATCAAAAATCAAGGAAAGCCCTGGAATTAAAGTGGTAAATAAGAGCGCTGCGTCAAGATGACAGACCTGCGGACTGCACCGAAAGTGGAAAGGATTACAAGAGAAATCATAGCAAACGCCAAATTAAGGCCTAACCTTCTGTAAGGTCGGATGTGGTACGATGGCGAGACAGGGCGATCAAAGAAGACAAAACACGCGAGAGAGCACGCTGATCTCTACATCAATCGCGGTGGGTGGGGAGCGTTGCAACGAGGTCGATGGTTGCAGGCTCGTAAGGATTGATGATCCCTGATCGCGCAATTTGTGCAACGAACCTGGCATGGACTGTGTAGATATTGACCCCACAATTTTCTAAACGGTATCTTCCCTACGAGTCAGGCTAATCTTGGGGCTTGCCTCTGAGGCAGTACTTCCTTCGATTGTTGTTCCATTTAAAAAATGTTTTCAACTTGGGCTTGCATAGGGGAAGTTTTCAAAGATGGGAAGTTTTCAAAGATGTTAAATCTCTTTTATCAGACCCATCTCCAAGAAGCCTTCACGTGACAATCCGGGCAATTATAGACCTGTCAGTATTACTTCAGTTTTTTTGTAGAGTTTTTGGAAAAGTGATGAAGAGGGTTATCGTCGACCAATTTAGATAAGCACAGGATACTACCGGATTGCCAACATGGACCTAGAAGTCTAAGATTCCTACTATATATAATTCGCTAAGTATGTCTGTCTGTGTGTGTGTGTGTCCGTCTGTCTGTCACGAAATTCATAGCGCGCGTCGCAGCAGTCGTCAGGAGCTGATTTTTGATATGATATAGGGGGTGGGACGGGAACATATTTGGTGGGGGTCAGAAAGTGATAACGACTGATAAGAGCTGATAAGAGGCGCTAGAACGCAAATTTCACGAAATTTACTGTGGGTGTCCCAGCAGCAGAGAGGCGTTGGTTTTGATAAGTGATGTAGAGGGTGGGACGGGAACATATTTGGTGGGGTCAGAAAGAGTAACGAATGATAAGGACTGATAACAACGATAGCGTAAGAGCTTGAAGGTCACTCGAAAGCAGATTTGAGATAACGCAACTCATTTCAGTATCATTTCATTTGCGCTGTCGTCCTTATTCCAAATAACCTTTCGGCCGCTACACTCCCCGACTTTCTAAAAATGTACGGTGGATGTTTGAAGAAACATGATAATCGGTACTGGGTATTTCACTTCAACATCATTTGCATTAACGACCGCCAAATTATTCTGACATTCGATGCATGGTTGTTGTTTACAGACATCACTTTAGCTCCGTGCTCTATCGCGCGTATCAAGCGGACAGTGAGCTAACGCATTTCACGAAGCAACTTATTTCCTACCGGTGGAACCTGACGCTCCACCGACTGTACAGTTTCACCGAAGCCTTTCATGCGCGCGGTTGCGTGTGGAGCTAAACTGGTTTTCTTATAAGGCGGAATTTATCTGAGTCACAGGGTAAGAAAGATCTTCATGGTTCAATTTCTCCAAATCCTGCATTATGCTTGAAGAAATTATTTACTCCAGAGCGAACTTGGCCCAAAATTGCAATATGACTGCTTCTCAACTCTTACATGATTTTGGTTACCATTTACTTCATTTAAATTACCAGGTTTGCTCCGCCCGCTATCGCGCGCATCACAGGGTAGGGAGGAACCACGGAATAGCAGCATGACGTACTCCATTAACCACCTCACTATTGAATGTGTTATACCTCCTTATACCCCTTCTCTCCGGCGCATGGCAGCACCATGTTCTCCTCCCTTTCTCCTCTCCCCTTCCCTCCCTTCCAGCCTCCCCTTTCTTGCCCCCTTCCCTCTACCCCTCCCCCCGCTCATCCGGCTGCCACGGCAGCACCATGTAGAATGAGACTGAGTGTGCTCGATCGGTGTTTATATAGCCGCTGTGGGTTTATCATGATCATGACATCAACATCACGAAGTGTTGCCCTTCGTACTCCCTGGTTTTGTGAGCGGTTGGTCCGGACGGACAGAACGACACACACACCGACAAACCGACACACCAAAGTTCTGGTTTATATAATGAAGTGATAATGACGGTTCCCCTCTTCAAATCAATATCAGGTATGCTCGAAGCCCTAAATGATTGGACCATCTCGTTAGAGAGAAAATGCAAAACGAGAAAATGTAGACGTGATCTATTTCGATTACATGCCGAGACCTCCTAAAAAGTAAATCATACCGACTTTCTATTGAGTTGAACCATATTGGCATACATCTAAGGATTGTCTCGTGGATTCAATTCTTTCTGCGGTGCCGTTCGCTTCGAGTTCGAGTTAGGAACATTTTTCCAGGATCAGGTCATCTCATATTGAGGTTCCGCAAGGGAGCGACTTATTACTTACTTGTTTTTATTTAGACCTACGAACTCCCGTAAAAAATAAATGGAGGAAATAAGCGTCGAATCTAGAAGTGTTGCTGATGATGTGAAAATGTTCACGCCACTGACAACAGAAAAGATTCTGCGTTTATGTAGAAGGCCGTCAGTGCCGCCCTATGCTGATCCGAGATGTGGGAACTACCATCAGCGTCCGAGAAGACATTGGTGCCGTTTTCAGGGAAAGGCTAGCCCAGCTGCACTTACCATATGGGTGGCGATGAGCTCAAGGTTGGTGAAATTAGATCTGGGCTTTATAGTTGATGGAAAACTATGCTTTCATTCCCACTCTAGGTACATAGCCAGCAAAGCGGAATCCAGGCTTTTCCAACTGCTTGGGAGTTCACATACCAAAGACCCGTGCCTCCTTATTAAGGCTTACAAATCCTTCATTCGCCTCGGGGTGTGGGAAACTATTTTCTATCCGCAGACCAACAAGTTTATCTCGAGATCGGATGTCATTTAATATTTTTTTACTGGGAAGGTATTGATTCGAGCCCTAGGTTTTAGTTATAACGCTGTACCAAAGGGGTCGCACGAAGTGAAGTGCTTGACCTTGAGTTGCTCCAGTGCAACAGAAGGAATTCGATATTTTGAAAGCATTCAGTATCATCATAGAGAAGATGCCGTGCTATGCACGCTTTCTTTACCCTTCTCCTGTCCACTACTAAGACCGAAAGCTGAAATCTTTTCCAACTAGGGTAACGTCCTCTTAGACAGAATCCTTCACTGTGCGGAGATCGCTGAGTTTGCTGAAGTTAGCAAGAAGTACTTTTTAGCTAGCAGCACAGCTCAGCCAAAGAAAAATATGCATGAGCACCACTCTTAGGGCTTTATATACAGTTTTTCCATATTTTTATTTGACCACATCTTCTCTTCTCTATGCAGCTGGTTATTTTTTCAATTCGTTCACTTCTGTTAATTTCTTTATGATAATGTTTATGTGTTGTTGATTTATTGCAGCTCAATTTGTAATTATCAACTGTCAAAACAAGTCATAAGAATTGCTGGTCAAAACAAGTTATAACGTGATTCACTGGTCATAACCCGTTAGTCGTCAAAGAAAGTACGGTGATTAGCATGATATATGAGTGCATATGGTGAGTTCTACTTTATATGACCATCTTGGAAGGTGAGCTCGAAATAAATATTGGCAACGGCTCAACTGCCTTCCGACACCGAACCATCCATTACATTTGTTGCCGGCTCAAGAGAAGAAAGAAAGGTACGCCTTCAGTTAATAGCGCATAAGTTTAGTGGACACGCTGTCGTTAGTAACTTGCCATGGCAGGATCTCTAAGCTTAAGAATGCAAAGAAGCCGATTGACGAGACATTGCAATGACCTAAGTGACCTTTGCACAATGCGAGAGGTAGATTTTCTTTCGAAATCTTTCGCTAGGTTCAGGTGGTGATGAGCTTGAACGTGCCATCCCTTCTCAGGAGCTAAAGCTACAACCAAATTACTCAGTGAGCACCTCACATTCATTAGCACTGTTGAAATGCTGATTGGACCACTTGAAGATGAACAGGAGGGGTATTTTCGTAATATATAAAAAAACGCAGCCAGACAGATCGCGCAGAGATCTCAGCTACTTAAATGGAAGCGAAACGCTTCAGCATACTCGAATCACGGCGAGAGAGCGAAATGTGCACGAAATGAGCGCAGACTTGATGTGGGACACGAAATGAAAATTTCAAAATTTCCACTATTCCTGTACCCACATTTGATTGGGAGATACGGTTCCTTCTGAAAGTTATATTCTTTAACGTTGACCCACAAAACTCGCCAATCAAGTTACTAAAACTCAACTACTTATTGAGCGCGCATAGTTAGTAGTTGAGTGCGTAACTTGATTAGCGAAAGCTGATCGCACTTCGATCACTGGGGACAGTTACGAATTTGCAGCCAACCTCTTACGCAAAAAATAGAGAAATTGCGCCGAGCTTGCGAAAATATTACACAAACGCCGCAAAATGCGGCCACAGACAAAAGTGTCGTACAGGCACAAAGGTAACTAATACATTAGGTTGGTGCAAAGGTCTTGAGGCACTCGTATGTGTGTTTTAAAAGTCTTTTACAATTTTATTCAAACTCTAACTCAATAAACTATATAATCACCATCATTATCTATGATATTGTTCCAGCGAACAGGCAAGTCAGCTATTCCCTTCTCCCAGAGAGCATTTTTGAGGTCACCAAAAATGGCTAATTTTGTGTTGGCCAGGAACTTGTTTACAAAGAGAACAGTCAGAAGGGGCGTGGTCAGGGGACGGTATCCCAGCCGAGTTCCTGTAGCAGTCTAGACCGCGTGATCTTGCAACGTGAGGTCGAGCGTTATCATGACGAAGATGGACAGAAACCTTTCTTGGTCGCTCTTCTTCATTGCATGTGAGTTGTGCGAGCTCAACAACGGGCAAATGGCAATCAACCATCAATCAACAATGTGTTCACAACGAACATCCGATGGGGAGGATAACCCGATACTTACGAAGCATGAGACGATCGGAACCGCTATCAAAGCCCGAAGAAATCCTACATGAACAACAATCAATTCTCAACGAGAATAGTTGCGAGAGTAAACTGCCGTTAAGAGATGAAGATGATAAGATGTAGAAGAAGCGACATAATAGGGAAAAATGCTGAGTACATGGAAAGAATACAGAATATCACCGGAGATGAGTGGGATCGAGTGTCGATGTCCACGCAGAATAAGCTATGGGAAAAAAAGAATATGGGACGAATTGAAAGAAGCAAAGCGAAAAGTTGGAGAGATGCAAAAAAATTTTTAGGAACTAGATATGGAGCCGATTTATGAACAAGATTCAAAGAGAGACTGAAAGAAGCATGTCATGTACCTTCGACCAAACTCAAATGACCGCCAGAGGATTGTCGAAGCAAGAGGACGCTGTAAAACTAGTCTGATGATATGTTTCGCGGACCAATTTGTCTGTTTCGCGTGTAAGAGGGAAAAACTGCGATGTTTCCATTGTAACAACTACGGACATCATTCAGCCCTCTGTGGTGAACGTATCCGAAGACGGATCAAGGAAGCCATTGAAAAGAGAAGGATCGCAATGGTATGCATTAAAGATTGAAATCGCCAATTATAGTCCAGTAGTACGCATGAAGTTTTTTCGTTACGCACAAGTGTTTTTTATTATTGTTTTGTTGCACTAAACTGTTTGGTTTAATGATTGGGTTTTCTCCAGAGTAGAGGGCTACTCCTTATACGCCGAGCAGTACTGCAGCACAACGCCGCGATTATGACGAAACATCAATTTGTGGTTCGCGACCTAGGATTTGCAAACTAAGGAATGCAGGGGAACTACCGGAACCACGCTCTTCCATTTCATTCCGAGGTTCGCCGATTTCCTCCAAATCATCAACAGAATCCATGGATACCCTCGCCACCCGCTTCCTCCCATTCTGCTTTAACTCCATAGGGCAAGACGCCTCAGTCAGGCAGTCCAGAACGACATCCGATCTAGCCGGCAGTTTCTGAATCGTTTCCATCTTTTTAACGCTCGATTGCTAAGTAACAAACTTCCTGAGCTATATTTTTTGTTATCTCGAAAACCTTCTGGTCTGTTTGTGACTGAGACGTGGTGTAAATCTCAAAGGATCAACGATAGCACTTTGTCTGTCGGTTACCCAATACCAGGTTTATCGTTGTGATAGGGACAGCGATACCCCTGGCGGTGGCGTGGCAGCATTAATCAGAACCAATACTCCCTCGTGGGCGGAAGTGGTGTAGTGACAAGTGTCGTGAGTCGCCCGGGCCAACCAAGCCTTCCATCCCTCCGGGGTCGGTTAATTGGTACCAGACTTGTCTGGGAGGATAAAAACACTGACTTGTACATCGGCTGGCCCCCGCAAGTCATTGTATAGGCCACATCGCATTCAAACGCCACTACGAATGTACAAATGGAAGTAGAATGCGTGCCGCATCCCAAAAAGGGATTGATCAACGGCAAATGCTTTATCCTTTTCCTTTAATACTCCCTCGTCACTTATTTCTTCGCTTAACTTCTCTATTTACATCCAATGTCTTGTCATACGCCTATCACTCTCAAGCCTTGATTGCATCTTTGCGCTATTTTACCTAAGTCCGCCTTGTCTCATCGAAGACCTTCTAAACCTTGAATACTTACAGGGATTGTGTGAAAATCGTTTGCCCCCAATTATCATGGGAGATTTCAAATTCTGCGATATCCCGTGGGTTCAACTACAACAGGATCTGTGAGAAAGAGGCCTCAGTAGGCACAGCTCCCTTTTCATGGGTTTTGTTCTGTCTCACAACCTTCAGCAAATAGTACCTGAACCTACTCGTGGTCGCAATATTTTGAATATTCTTCTTACGAATTGCCCTCCTCTTATTGATAACTTCTCTGTCAAAGCTCCCTTCTCTACATCTGATCACGCTATGGTGTCCTTCTCTTTATCCGGGAGTAATTTTGAAAAGGTCCAAAAACCCAGCCTTGATTTCGCGAAGGGTGACTACTCGGCGATATGCCGACGTCTTCTTTCGGTCAATTGGCAGCACATTTTCGATACTCTTGAAACGATCGACGAAGTGCTACTTCGTTTTGTTGATTTTTGCCATTCCCTTATATTAGAGTTTGTTCCGTTCACTCGCAAATCTAGTGGGATTTAGAGGATTCCTCTTATCCGGAAGTTTTGCACAGTCGAGTCCAACAATTATACAAAAGTGGAAACTATTTATGTAACCCACGCTATGTGTACATGTCCCGCCTGCTCAAGAAAAAACTGGCTAAGCTCAACTTAAGCATGAAGGACGCATTGCTTCTTCCAGGAATACCAAGAGGTTCTGGAACCCCTACAATGCTAGGATGAAAGATTTCCCACCTATTGACACCATCTTTTCTCCTGATGGGATAATATGCACTTCCGACTCTGATAAAGCTGAGACCTTTCGCGAGGTACTTTGAAAGCTTCTATAAAAAGGAAAATCCACCACTCACTAACAGCGTGATTCCACCCGACAGCACTTTGGACAGGGTAGATGTCAAATGTGAAAACGTCTTCCGCACTATTAGGAATCTTTCCTCATGCTGTTCTATCTCACCGGATGGCTTGCCATATATACAGGGTGTCCCAAAATTATGTTCGCCAGATTTCAAACGCTCGCTAATGAAACGTTATTGATTACATTCACTTTCACTGACTGCTAAATGGTTGCATAGGTAAGCCTCCTTAAATCTTGCATGGACTGTCTGGGTAAAACTACTGGTAAATTTAAGATAATGAAAGCTCATCCGATGCGACTCGCGATCATCCGCATGCATGAAGCAGGAGCGACATCAAAAGACGTTGCTAAATCCCTTGTGGTTCCAATAAGAACTGTGCAGAAGACCATCAAACGGTACAGGGAGACCGGAGCAGTCACGGACAGACCAGGAAGAGGAAGAAAGGTCAGTGTTTCCACGGATAGGATGATTAGAGCGGTCCGTTCTCGAGTTGAACGTAATCCACGGCGCTCCATAAGAAGAATGGCAAAGGAGCTGGAAATTTCGAAGTCATCGATGGGGCGGATTGTGAAAGAGAAACTGCATTGCCGTTCCTACCGAATGCAGAAGTGCCACTTCCTTTCTCATACAATAAAAAACACAGGGTCGAAAAATGCAAAAGGTTGCTGGCCCGCTTCAGCGGAGGCACGCACCGTTCCATCCTCTTTTCCGATGAGAAAAATTTTACGGTAGAGCCTCGTCCTGAATCGCCAGAACGATCGCATCCTAGCCAGAGATATACAGAGCGCTATTTCACGCGGAAAGCTTCTTGAAAAGACAGCAAACCCGGCTTCAGTAATGGTTTGGGAGGAATTACCGCCGATGTTAAGACACCATCGGTATTCGACGGTCCTGGCGGTGAAGACAACAAGGATCTATACCTAAACGACATATTGATGAACGTTTTAAAGCCTTGGAGCGATTCCCACTTTCGGAGCAATACGTGGTGTTTCCAACAAGACAGTGCTCCAGCCCATAGAGCGAAGCTCGTCCAAGAGTGGTGCCGCCGGGAGCTGCCCGACTTCATTGCCGCCGAAGAATGGCCATCCTGTTCCCCAGACCTCAACCCACTCGACTTCTCAGTGTGGTCCGTGATTGAAAGCAAGGCCTGTCGTGTTCGTCATCGCAGTTTGGAGTCACTGAAAGCAGCACTGGAGAAAGCCTGGGAAGAATTGGATGAAGGTACCTGCGTGCAACGTGCGACGAGTTTAAGAAGAGACTTCGAGCTTGTGTTCGCGCCGATGGAGGGCATTTTGAGATTTGACTTTTGCTAATTGTTGTATATAATGCAAGTAAAATTATGGACTTATTTCACTCTCGTTCTCCGTCTAGAAGCTACAAAGCATCGCAGTGATTGAGCGCCCATAATTTTGGGACACCCTGTAGATAAGCTGCCCCACGATCAAAAAAGGTCAGACAGCACACAGCTGGCTAAGGCGGATCGAAAGCTTCTTTCATCTGAAGGGGGATGTGTAGATTG